>KN480691.1:41853-75112 GCA_000787095.1 Periophthalmodon schlosseri
ACAGTATTTGCCTGTCCAACCTAAACCAGGGAGACAGTAGCTCAGTTCGTAGAGTGGTTGTCCGCTGATCCGAAGATTGGTAGTTCAGATCCCGCTCTAGACATAAACATCATTGGTTGAGCAGTCAGATCGTCTGACCCACAGGTTGGCAGTGCAATTCTAGCTCCCACATCCATTAAGTGACAGCATTCCCACAGATGAATGCCGTCACTTAACCCAGTCTCTGCGTACGCTGCTGTATGTGTGAACGGGTGAGTGGTTCCTTGATGTGAAGAGCTTTAAGTGCCTTGAAGGAAAAGCACTATATAAAAAATTGGTTTGTAAATTCACCGTTTGCCAACCACACGCTTTGACAAAACTTTATAAAGACAAGTTGGTCAGGAACTGTGACCTGTCTTTGAGTTTGGTGTTACGTGAGAAGGTGTTAACGATTCAGAGAGATGCATGGTTCATTTGTGTCAAAACAAACATGGCAGCTTACAAGTAAAAAAGGGGAAAAAATAACTCAGAGGACTGAAAAACAGCACGGATTTCTGGAGAATCAACCGAAGCACCAAAATTTGATTTATCTCAGGTAAAAGAATTATATATTTTGTTCTGAACAATCCAAAAAATTTCAAGAGGAGATGTCTTTTGAGAGACACATTAGCTACAAGTTAGGACTAGGGATGCACCGATCCAGCTTTTTCTGTTCTGATACTGATAATTTAATTTTAAGTACCTGTCGATATGTGATAATAACTGATACCAGTGTAGAATGGAAAATGGCACTTGTTTCCTTAAAACATGGTTCATTTATTACACAAGAGATCCAATTGTGTTACGCAACTGTTATTTATACTTCAAATAACTACTGAACAGCTTCATATGAATAGAACTTCAAACATGAGACGTTTTAGGCCAAAATCAGCCTGTAAATAGTCTTATTACATCCAATTAAATACCCAGCCACGATACCTGATTCAGCAAATGTTTCAGTATCGGCACAGACATTCGATACCTGTATCAGTATCGGTGCATGCCTAGTTAGGACAGTTGTTTGGCTGTTCATTGTTGGATTCCAGACCCTTCTGCTTTCAAACAGAAAGTATGAGGGACTGTGGTCAGGCAAGTTAAGGCCCAGCGCCTGCAAGAGCCTACAGAGCATGTGAAATCAGTATACAGTATGGGGCATGACACCTTTGAGTATACACGGACAACACGGTAATGACTGTATACTTACCCACAATGCCTGCAACACTCAGTCCACTACAAGGCTTACACTGTCATATATAACAGTATAGCAGTGCCGGTTTTGGTTCCACTGGGCCTCAAGCCAAAGCCCACACTGCTGCACATGCTATATACCTGTCTATACATTATCCCAGCACATGGCCCTGTACTGTGGATATTTTACAGTGTTTCCGTACAGTTCACACGTTCTGCATTGATCCCTGTTCCTCAGTGAAATGTTTCTTTGGCCAGTGGAGCCTTCTCTGTTTTGGCTCCGGGACAAAGCAAACAGCTGAGTGTCTGCGGCCTGCTTGGCTCCCTCACAGACACCACACTCAAACTGTTATTTATAGATCTAATGGCACGTGGACCGAACAGGGATAAAATACAATAAAATATTAGACGTTTAAAGATGCATTATGTAACTTTTCTGGTGGGTCCGTCACCTGCTCGTCTCTATGGAGATGTCATTGCTTTGCCTGTACTGTGACCGTAGTAAACAATAAACCTGACTCTCTTTTTTTGTTTTTGTAGATCAAACATGCCTTGAAAACATGTGAGTAAACCTGCCTCTCCACAGATATGACCGGTAAATTGGCCCGATGGCGTCACCTCCGTGTCTATGGAGATCGGTACCTTTAATGCTGTACAGCGGAACATTCCAGGCAAAGCAATAACATCTCTCCTCCACTAATGGTTCATTTCAAGAATGACATGTCAGAACATGTTTGTACAGGTTAAGTACATCTAAACTACAGGGTTAGCCGTTTTATGCAGAAGAAGACAGGAGATGATGTTGTTTGTGGAGGAAATTATAGTACTACAAAAATGATGCCCATTCAGATTCGATTTCAACACATTTTTTTACAGTCCAACAAGCTTCTGTCAGTCTCTCCTCCTAACCTCATGTTCACAGGTTATTATGTTTATGCTTTGCTTCAGATCTCACACAGAGCCTAATGTGTAAACAGTGCCGTACCTCCTCTGTGTAAGTTTAAACTGAGTGTAACCCTCCACATGAGAGTCCGAGCAGCTCAGAATAGACCTGACCATGAGAACATAATGTCAGCCTGACCTCAGCTCAGATCTCAAAGAGGACCCCATCCAGACTGGACTTAAAGGACCCATACCTGGAGTTGTGTTGTGTTTCATTCACATGTTTGACTCACAAGAGTCAGTTTTGTGTAATATAATATACCTTGCACTCTAAAAACAACTTTCTTAAATAAAGGTTAAATTGTTAGTATAGTATTTATTGAAAGTGCCCTATATAATGGGAAAAATACCAATGGAACAAGTCAATATCAATTTAAAGATGTACTATGTAACTTTTCTAGTGGAGGGTCTGCCATCTTCTTGTCTCCATAGAAATGTTATTTTGTCTTGAATGTTCCACAGTATGGGATTAAATGTATCTATCTCTATGGAGACAAGCAGCTGACGCCACCAGGCCAACTTACAGCTCAGATCTGTGGAGAGCTTTATGATATTTTAACCTCTAATATGTATGTAAACAAAAAATAGTATACCACCATCCATGGGTGTTTTAGTAATTTAGCAATCCCTCCCAGGCCCATTTGAACCCTCCTTATGGTTAGCTGCAAGATTCTGTCCAATGCTCCGCCCACAAGCTACACCACCCATTTAAGTATTTTAACCTCTCCTGGTTGAAACAGTCTTGAACATTGGTTTCTTGACAGTTCATTGCACTTGTTGTAAACTGCGGAGTATCTGATGCAGCCTCTGTTTGTGTCTCTGCAGTGATCCCGTGTTACTGTGGTACTATGTAATAATATTTACTTTGAGCCTGACTGTATTTCTTCAGTATTGATCTGTTGTGGCCACGGCTCTCGTCTCCACAGAGAAGAGGCTAACCTTTAACTACACTTTATGTCTGAAGGGTCTTAAAAGCACAGAGCTGGCTTTATAATACAGAGAAACAGAGAGAGATTTTCAACAAAGGTTACAATAAGGCAGTGGGCAAAAAATATCTTTACAGGTGCACTATGGAACTTTTCTGCTTTTTTCCATGGAGATGTTATAGCTTGACCAATGTATGGCATTAAACGTACAGGCAAGTGAGATCTGAGAGGTCAAGGTTCAAGGTATTTTTAGAGTGATGAAAACAAATGAATAAATGTAACAATGAGTTGGTTATGAGGAGGTTTTTTGAGTGTTCTGGTTTTAAACGTGTCCATGTATATGCGATATCTTGATTTCAGTATCCAGGTTTTCTCACTGGGATAGACGAGCTACTGAACATGTGCAAACTAAAGTAACAAATATAGTAGGAGCAGCATCTTTCCCAAAACCACTCAAACTTCTAAAAGGGCTTTTAAAACTTCTTATTGTATATCTATAAACAACATATAGCTGTCTACTGTACAATAAAGCAACTTTTTAACAACATATTTATTCCGTGGCTGTTTATGTTGCTCTCAAACTGAACAGACTTTGTGACTCTGCTGTATTTTTTTTATTGTTCATAACACCTTTTTCTGAAGCTGTGACTGCGCTCTATCGTCTCATAATCTTATCTGAATGTATGTCTTGTTTCTTTTGTTGTTAGAAACGTGCTAAAAAGCCTTAAAGCTGCTAACGTGTTTAGCTCCTTGCCATATGTGTGCCATTGTTGCCATACTGACCGCTCTAAATGTCCAGGACACTCTGATGGCGCATGTTTACAGGAATATGAGTGTCTTGGTTTCTCATGTCATAGCCAGGATAAGGCTCAGAACCAGGATACTCAAGCGGATGGATAAGGATGGATACTCATTAATAAGTTTGTGACACATGAGTATTATAAGAGCTCCAATCACCTGTCTGACCAGTGCACCTGTCTGACCAGTGCACCTGTCTGACCAGTGCACCTGTCTGACCAGTGCACTGTTAGGACCAGTGCACCTGTCTGACCAGTGCACCTGTCTGACCAGTGCACCTGTCTGACCAGTGCACCTGTCTGACCAGTGCACCTGTCTGACCAGTGCACTGTTAGTATCTCTTCAATGGTTGTACATTTGTGTAGTAAGTGCATTACACATGTGTAGAGCTGTCATATGTCACCCATGTGGTTTCTAGATGCATAATAATAATTACATAGATAAGAATAGGACTGAAGGCTCAGCTGCATAAATGAGGTGACTAGCCCTGTTTATACAAATGGAGTGTCAAATACAGTCCAATATTTACAAATATTAATAAACTATGTAGATCTAGGCTTCTCTAATTTGACTCCAAAATGGCTTACTATATATGCATTAAATATGTCACTAAAAATAAATATTCTCATTTGCAATGCGGTTTGTATAAAAAGTGGCGTTATTAAATTGTTATCGACTAAATATTGATGTCGACCCAAAGTCTGCTGCCTACCCATAAAAGTCACCGCACGCTACTGACTGGTATTTACAATTGCACAAACGACCAAAAGGATCCAATTACAGAATCAAAACACTATTTTTCTTCATACAATGGCAGACGTCCCTGTTTCACCTCCCTCAGCCCTGTTCAGATCACATTCAGATCATATGGGCCTCTGCTGTTGTGTGGATGTTTGTCTTTCCTCACCTCCACTTTCATCTACCACTTCAGGTTATCCCAGGTTAACACACGTCCAGTCTTTTTCATATGAGCCCAGCAGCCATCTTTGTTTTGGTTTGGAGCAGAGGGCCCCGGGGAGGTAACATAATTGAGATGTCAAAGCGGGAGTCCACGCTTGGTACACAGGAGGGCAGATTGTTGCTTGTAGTCGCAGTAGTTTGATGCCACAGTGAAGGGTTGTACCTGAAACAGCCAATATGGAGGTCTGCAGCTATAAGAGTGTTTTTAGGTGCAGGCTTATGACAGTCTGTATGGAGTGTTTCTCAATAATCGTAACAGTTACAGATTGTACATTAAAGCCCCAGGAGGTTACTTTTTTGCCAACAAAAAAAATTGACTTTTTTGTTATGGAAGTTTTTATAGCACTGAAAAACATAGAAAAACATCCATCCTTACTCTGATTGGACTTGCATCTCCACAAACCTGACTCTTATTTCTATAATATTTCTTAGTATGGTATAAAATGTATCTATTTCCATGGAGAATGTACCAAAGTTACATACTATCACTTTAAAGGTGCGCTATGTAACTTGTCTGTATGAAGGCCGCCACCTGTTTGCCACTATGGAGATTTCCACAGTGCAGCATTAAACTATCTGTCTATCTTGTGTTTAATTATGTGTTTTATTGCACGCCATGTCACCAATTTACAGGTCAGATCTGTGGAGAGGTGACCACAATATCCATTTTGTGTAATATAGAACCTTTAAACTGGATAGTGTAAGCTCATCCCCTCTGCCCCTTTGCCCTTTCCCCCCCTGACCGCGCAGTTGTAATGGCTGACTGTCGCCTCTGTGAGTCGGGCTTGTGGCCGATGGGGTAAATATAAAACGTAACACAAGAAGAGCACATTTCAGGGACACCAACGAGGAAAGAGTCCTGGAACGTCACGAATGTTGGAGCCACTTCTGACCACTGCTCCCAGTGAACATGCAACAGCAGACAGGAATGACCACGGTTACGTCAAGGCTCACCCAACACTTAAAATGGCTTCAAAATGCACAATATTCCACATTTAGACCGGGACGTGTAAACAAACCTGTTCTATATTTGCATGTTTAGTTTCTAGGTCAATCGCACATCTTAAACATACATTATGTAACTTTCCTGGTGGGGGGTCCGTTTCCTGCTCATCTCCATGAAGATGTTATGGCTTTGACCGGAATGTTCCACCATAAGGCATTGAACTTATCTATCTCCATGGAGGCAAGTGGGTAACTCACTTGCACGTGTGCATTTTTTAAAATATATAATACACTGAAAATCTTGACACTGACTTCAATGTAAATACCCCTCTCTATAGGACACCTTATTCTGCAGTGTAAACAAATACAAATACTTACACTTTTAATTAACTAAGTTGTGCGTATATGTACGTATTAAGGTATTAAGGTAAAGTATTGAAAATCAGATACTAATTCATACTAAAACTAGAATCAAAACTAGATACTTATTTGACCAAGTCCATACTAAAAAAGTCACATTGACAAGACAGAAATGGTCCTTTTCTGAACAGCTTTAGAATGATCTTGAGCTGTATCTGTCACAAGTATAAGACACATGGACTAGTACACGCCCTTGGACCACTATGGAACCTACTGGACCACTGAGTATGGAATCTATACGTTTGTATCAAAATTAAGTTTGAAATTTTAGTATTGCAACAACACTAGTACATATATTGGGTTTGCACACTGCACTAGCCTGAGTTTCGAATCCTGTTTGGAACATGTCTTGAAAGTTTTATTACCCAGGAGTTACTCGTTTGTGAGCGGAGAAACCAGTTTGAAACCAACCGCTCCAACAGTCCAGGATCCTCTCCGCTAGCAGTAGTTCCGTAAATACACAACCAGTGGTTGTGTAAAATATTTCTTTATTTGTACAAAGGTTGAGACCTTTGTACAAATAAAGAAATATTTTGCCTTCCGAGTACCACCAGAATTAAACCACGTCTAACTTGGACTAAACCAGGTCTAAAAGTGGACCACACAAGTTCTAAACAAGGATTAACCCAAAGGAGAAAAAAGCTAATAAAATTTATTCCAGATTCAGCAAATATTTTAACTGGAGAATGATCTGTGTGTGCAAGGTCTTGGTCCGCGGATCCCTCTCTAGATTGTACCACAGTTTGAGAACCACTCCACTGTACCACTGTGGAACTTTGAAATAGTCACTTTCTGCATTCACTCACAATGGCCTTTATGGCACTAATGATAAAAAACAACACAAACTGTAGTTATCCATTGGCTGGTCCAGCAACATGATGTGTTGTGATGACATTTACAATGACATACCCACTTGTTTCTCAAAGTTGTTTAGTAGATCAATCTTGTCATTGTAAATGTCCAAAATAAAATAGGCCTATTGATTAAGATGTGGATGTTTTAACACTTAAAAAGGGGATATTTTACTTCTGTGGGGTATTGGCTGCTTACACATAACATATTTATATCACCATGTTACCTTTTATTGTTTTGAAAATTCTATATTTGCCAAAAACAACACATTAACATGTTTAATAAGTTTCACTTTAATTTTTGACGCTCTGAGTTTCCCTTTCCTTTGCTCTCCCCTTAGAGCACTATCACAACACAATCGTCATGCTTCGCGCTAATGAAACTACTGCACATCGCATCAGGTTTGTCAAGTCGTTGTGTACAGTTTTGTATCCTGCTTTTGTATATTTATGGAGAATCGTCATGTGGGAGCATGGGTGACGTAGGCTTGTGGGCGGAGCACTGGACACTATCATACTGCTAACCATAAGTAGGGTTTGAATAGGGCCCCAGAGAGATTGCTAAATTACTGAAAACATGCATGACATTTAAAGTTCTATGAGAAGAAATCCCATAAGCCAAACATTTACTTTCAAATTCAAGGACAATAACTGTGACTCATGTTGGCTGCAACAGGTGCGACAAAATTAGCTTTAGCAGCGTTAGCCAGTAACACTTAGAATTCTCTGAACTCTCCTCTCACTATCCCATTTCACCAGCTTCAAGGTCTGACTCAGGGGAATGATGTAACCAGCCTAAGACATTAGCTCTGTCATGTGCCATAGCTAGCATAGCACTGGTATTATAGTGCTCCCAGGGGGTAGTTTGTGCTGAAAAAGATCTCACTACTCCAAAGCTAAAGGTCCTATTCTTTCTTCAAATACGAGTGTGTGAAGACTGGACATTGTGCACGGCTCACTGAAATGACTGGGTTTACTTTTAAATAGAGGGACCAGACTGGGGTTAACAAAAGGAGGACACCTGGTTGGGGCAAAAAAAATCGCCAATGTCTGAACTTTTTTATGAATGTATCTACGCTAATATGAGGTCAAATAAAAAGTGGTGTAGAGTTTCAGACGTGAAGCACAACGTTATGACATTCAACCTCTTCATAACAGCGTTCATGCCTTCACAGTATTAACTGATGTAGGTGTATTTTCTGATCAAAGGAGTTGTCTGTCCCTTGCTGTGTAACATGTGAGCAGGTTCAGTAGTGCAGAGGGTAAAGGCGGAGTTAAGTGCTGTTGTTTTAATCTGATCAGATGACCCAAGATTGTTGCCAAATCTAAGCACTAAGAAAAGTGATCCACACAAAGCTGTCGACTGATAGAGAAGCAAAAATCCCAGACATTTTGGAGTAATTTAGAAATTCCTCCCGGATGTTTTCTGGGGCCCCAAAAGGAGGACATGTATGGGAAAAAGAGGACCTCTGGTTACCCTATTTTAAAGATACACTGTATAACTTTTCTAGTGCAATATCCGCCACGTCCTTGTCTCCATGGAGATGTTTTTGCTTTGCCTGAACTGTTCCACAGTATGACAAACTTACTTATCCAGCATTTATTTTACTATGACTATCTTTATTGCTCAAATATACATTGAAAAACATGCATTCTTGGATTGGGAGTTTAATGCCATACTATGAAACATTCTAGGCAAAGCAATAATATCTCCACGTAGACAAGCAGATGTTGTGCCCTTCTTCAAAAATGTTACTCAGTGCACCTTTAAATTGTGCGTGGGACATTAAAAAGTAAATTGGACTGTACTTATAAACTGAACATGACAACGTGACATGACAATAAAGGCGTTGCCATGTTTCACCACAAACACACCTGCGCTATATTATGCAAAAGTGACTCTTGTGAGCTTTTAGCCATGTTAGAATGTTGTTACCTCCTCAAAAACACACCTGGAGTTGTGTTTAGTTTTAGTTTTTAGTCATTCGCACATGTTTGAGTAACCCTTTATTATTAGTCTGTCTGCATCTCCAAAGCTCAAAATGCTCTGTTCCACCTTGTGATGTCATGAAGCTGTAGTTTTCAAATTAACGGCTACCTTTTAGCTTTTGCAAGTTAACTTTGGCAGAGCTGAAATCATCCAAATGATTCTAGTGAAGGTGTATGGAGTTTAAAAAAACACAGTGGAGCACTTCCTGTATTACCACCTGACATCACAAGGTGGAACAGAGTGCTTTCTGTTTGAGAAAAGAACTCTTCTAAATGTGCACAGTTTGTGTGAATGAAACAAAACACAACTCCAGGTATGTTTTTGATGAGGAAACAACATTGTAACATAGATCAGAAAACAGTGTAATGTGGGGCCTTTAAGCATCTCTAAAACATGTAAGAAATATAAAATAGCTATTTATTTATTTATTTACAGACCTGTGCACATGAAACTGCCTCGTATGAATGCAGCAACATGAGCTGTATATATGTAAACAGTGCATGGATGCGGTGACTGAATGGGACTATAGTTTTACTTATTGAGTGACTGGATGAATGCATTAATATACATTGTATTTTATTTGAATGTGAAAAGAAGAGGAGAGAAAAGAGGAGAAGGACAGAGGGTGAGGAGGCATGTACACCATTTATGACATCAGCCTGTCCAGGGACTGAAGGCGGAAATTAGCAGTTTTGCTCTAACCTGGCACAAGATTATTACCTCTTTGTGTAGGTTAATGTTTTTATGTGCATTGCCTAAATGTATTTATGTTTGTTATCTTATTTTATTTATGCTTGAATTAAAACAAAAAATTGAACTTGCCACCAAAAAGATGATTTGCAAGAGAGCAGCCTACTACTGTTACGCTCAGCTCAGTCGTGAAGATGGGACATGCATTTTCAGCACAATACAGTTTTAGCCTCATAGCATCACTGCTTAAGTCATTTTTGGACCAAATTGAGTTTTCTCCAGACCCTGCTGCATCTGCATCTGTCCTCTACCAACCAGAAAGACTTTTACAGCCAAAATAACATAAACCGCCCCAGTCGTCTTATTGCCAGTAAAAAAAAAAAAAGTATGTTTGTTTTGAACCTCCAAAGCGCAACTCAGCAGGTGATGGAGCAAATCTAAAGCCAGTCAAACAAGATCATTATAATCCTCATGACTAAATGACTAATAACGACTGCATTTTAATTATGCAAAACCAAAATAAACACATTTCCTCTACATGACAGAACAGCTCACAGTTACATCATCCAACTTTTGTAATTATTGTACATTACTTTCATATTTTTTGCAGCAGGTGCAGACAAAGATTTCACTCAAATATTCAAAATTGTTGTTCCACAGTAAGGCATTAATCTGATCTTATTCCATGGAGACAAGCAGGTGACAGTACACAAGTCAGATCTATGGCAAAACGAGCCCACTCATGCATGTTTTTTCAATGTATTTTTGACCAATAACAATACACAAAATGAAATATATGCCATACATATATGAGGAACATTCCAGGCAAAGCTAAAACATCTCCATGGAGACGAGAACATGGCAGATCCTCTATTTGAAAAGTTACACCTTTAACTTAAAATTAGCCTATTTGTGATAGTATCACTGAAACTTATCGAAATAGTCCCTGTGTTGTTTCCCCATTTCACAAACACCTGATAGTTTAAAGGAGCAGTTCAGACCGGCTCAGACCTGAAGAGTTGGATCTTTATACACAGTTTGTTTACGATCGCTCACAGATGTTCCTGATTACAACTTGTTTTCACTTGTGCCATAGAAACTGCTTTGTCATAATGCACTGCTGGAATATAGAGTTACATTTCAATAGCCACAATGATCTAGAAGCTCCAATTTCAGCCCAATTTTGGCCTGATAAAGACCTGTTTTAGTTCTGATTTTAGGCTTAGTTAGGCAAGGCAGGGCAAGTTTATTTGTATGGTACAAATGGTACACAAAGTAAAGTGCTTTACAGAATAAGAAAGACATTAAAATCACAATACAAACAAATAAAAACATAAATAATCATCATAAAATTAAAAGAGAAGAAAATAAAAACCTTTCAGTCATATGCACAGCTAAACAGAACCATTTTGAGCCTGGATTTAAACATTATCAGAGTAGAGGCGAGATGGTTCATGTGGCACTAACATGTGGGAGATGTACTTTGGTGCTGGGCCATGGAGAGACTTGTAACAAGCAGAGCTGCTTTAAAGTCTATTCTCTGAGCCACAGGAGCCAGTGCAGAGACCTGAGCACAGGACTTATGTGCTCGTTAGTCAGGACCAAGCAGCAGTGTTCTGGATGTACTGCAGCTGTCTTAACACTAATTTGGAGAGGCCAGTGAGGAGGACGTTACAGTAGTCTAACCTACTGGAGACAAATGCATGGATAAGTCTCTCTAAGTCTGGTTTTGACAGTATGCTTTTGATTTTTGCAATGTTGTTAGATAGTAAAACACTGCAGATGTTATTGATTTGATGTGGCTGTTAAAGTTCAAGTCTGAGTCCATTATTACCCCTAGATTTCTAGCTTGATATGAAGGTTTTAGAGAGAAAGACTGGAAGTGACATCTGTGACTGCTGACAATTTTAGTTACGAGTTTCATAGGGTCAGGGTGGTCATTAAAAGTATCAATACAGTAAGTTCTATCAATACTAAAACTACAGTAGTATACCCATTAGAAGTATGAATTCTTAAATCATATAAACAGGACAAAAGTGGACCTTTCCTGAATAGGTTCTGAATGGTCTTAGTCAGTATCTGAACTAGTAAGACCACATGGTAATACAGAATCTACTTTTGTTTCGTGTTGACATATTGTTGTGATAATGAAACTGTATCAAGCCTTTAGCGCAAAAATTCTAGTTGAGTCCTTATTTAGTTCTTTTTACTCAAGGTGTGTGAAGTGTTTTGCTCATGAACACAACATACTGCAGTATGTACAAGGACTAGCAGGAATTGAACCACCAACCTTTTATTGGCAGGTTGCACCATGTCCCTTGTTCAGTTCACTTTGTACACAAACATAGCTGAGACCTCCTGTGAGGAGCTTACTGCATGTGTTGAAGACTTGTATGAACCTGAAGGTATTACTTAATCATTTGAAAAGAGTAATCCCACGTGTACAGACGGATACAAAAATCCACTGGTAGAACGCCCAGAGCCAAGTTTTCATTTACTGTCGAAGTCTGCGGCCCGGAGAGCTGCTGTCGGCCATGTTTTTCACCATCACGTTTGGCAAAAGCAACGGGTCAACTGAGGTCTCTAATGTTGACAATCTGATGTATGGAGAGAAGGAGAGGAGGGGAGGAAGAGAGAGGGAGGCGGAGAGCAGGAGAAGTGAAGGAGGAAAGGAGTAGCGAGGGAGGATGCGAGAAGGAGAGTGAGAAGAGATAGAGGGAGAAGGAGAGGAGGGGGGTGGGGGGGAGAGAGAGAAAGGGACAAGGAGAGGAGGAGGTGAGAAGGGGGAAGAGAGAAAGAGACAAGGAGAGAAGGAGAACGTAAGAAAGAGAGAGAGGAGGAGGAGGCGGAGGTGAGAAGGGGAGATCAAGGGTGGAGGAGAGGAAGGGGAGAGAGCGGAGGAGAGAAAGTAGAGAGGAAGAGGAGAGAAAAGTCAAGAAGAGGAGGAGCCAAGAAGGAGGAGGAGGAGAAGAGGAGTAGAGAAAGACACAAGGAGAGGAGGGAGAGGAGGTGAGAAGGAGAGAGAGGGGGAGGAGAGAGGGAGGAGGAGGAGAGGAAGAGGGAGAGAAGGTGGAGGAGAGGTAGAGAAAGGAGATGAGGAAAATGGGAGGAGGGAAAAGAGGACAAGGAGAAGGACAGAGGGTGAGGAGGAGAGAGGGAAGACAGTGAAGAGGGGGAGAGAAGGAGGAGGAGAGTTGGGGTCAAGGAGTCAACACAAACAGCCTGTATTTTGCAGTAAATGGATGTAAATAGGCCTAAATAATGTGAACTGTTTTGAATCTTTTTTTGAAATATCATTGATCAAGTAGTTTTTATCCAAATATTTAACCAAGGAAAAAAGCTGTAGTAGTGGTATCTGACCCACCCGAAAATGAGATGGTATATCCCAAGGGACGTTCCAATAATACATTTCAAATTAGTCACAATTTTATCTAATCAGTGTCAGTGAGTGAACTTGTCCAGAACCTGGAGACTCAAAATTCAGGCGGCTGTTTCAGGGAGGGCATCTGACATGATTATAATTGATGCCAAAGCAATAGACAACTCACTGCACGCTTAAAGGTACGGTTTCAAAGTTAGTGATCTGGACATTGTCTTAAAAAAAAAAAAAACAACTTCTAAAAATCATGTAGTATCCAATTTTGTTGTCTTGACGTATATAGAAACATCCCTTTAACACACAATTACACCATACAGAAAAATGCATTCATATTTTGAGAAAGTATTTTCACTATTTAGATTACTGTTGACATTTACACACCTCTGCTTCCTCTTTTGACTTAAAGTGAGTGTGTTTTCAGCCTTGCCCATGACTTAAGCACAGCTCTGTGTCTAATAACATATATTAACTATACACTAAACCACTGTAGTTTCCTTTTAATCACCACTGGCTCATCTTCGCAGCTCCA
Source organism: Periophthalmodon schlosseri (assembly GCA_000787095.1). Taxonomy (NCBI): domain Eukaryota; kingdom Metazoa; phylum Chordata; class Actinopteri; order Gobiiformes; family Gobiidae; genus Periophthalmodon; species Periophthalmodon schlosseri. Next base: position 55,490 of record KN480691.1, read on the forward strand.
AATATTGTTTTGAATGAGCGGGTTCTCACAGGTGCTTGAGTATTATACATTTTAGTGTGGGCGAAGCTAACTAGAGGCACTGGTTGGTCTGAAGCTCTGTTACTCAAATTAGACTTTAATCTGAGACATAATCTGACCATAAAGAACTGATTTAGTTGGAACTGCAAAAGGTGAGATGATGTGTGCTGTTAAACAAGTCCCTCTCAAGTTACTTTACACTCACAAGCTAGCTAGCATGTCATCGTGGTAACTGCTGAACATTCCTCCATAGATATACATGCAGTAACACCCTACCATAGTTTGCTTGCATATTTTATTCACTTCATCTTAGTTTTATACAGTTTTGGGACTATAAGCGTAAACCCGCCATTGTATATTGACGATTTTTCTACCAGAGATAATAGTAACCAAAACTGTAATAAAACAAGTCACATAAATTCTCAAATTCTATGACCAAACATTTGAAATTAATGAATGAATTTATTTTAGACATACAATTTCATTGTCGTGTTTCCTTCTGCTAAGTTGATCTATGCATGGTCAAGCGCCGTGTCAACTGTGGATTCAGCAGGTCTCCATTTTGAGGACTATTTTAAGGCACCCGAAAGGTTAAAACGACACTTAGACCAGGGCTTGAACTCTTCCTAACCCGGCCTGAACATTGGACCTGTGTTGGCCTAAATATAGTTTGGTACAAAGACATTGTAGGAGGACTGTTGCATTAGTATTCTCGATATCACAAAGCCAGCCACTTGGATTCAACCATAGACTGTATAAAGAAAGGGCTTAAGTGAGTGTGACATCACCATAGCGTTCGGCTCCAGTCAAATGAAGCTCATCGAGGCTAGAAGTTATGGGGCGAATTTGGAGCCGAGTTCCATATTAAGAATTCCGACCATGAGTATCAAAGCAACCAAAGAGACAATCTGGAGCGAAGCTGTTGAAGGTAACGCCCCTTCCCGCCTGCACCGCTGGTTTAGCAGGGAGCGGGGGCTTAGCAACGCTGTCAATCAAACCTGTTGCTAACGCTAGCGGGAGAGGCAAAGAAGGCAGCTGATTTGTCTGTTATTAATGTTCATATCTTAAGATAAAGAAAAAATAGCGAAATAAAAATACCAGGATCATGTAGAGCAGCTTAATATGAACATTTAAAGACCAAAATGACGAGTCTGACAGCAGCAGTTACAGAGAGAGGGGAGACTTGGATGAATTGGTGAATTGGAGCCAGATTCAGTGGAGCCAGAAGTGCACCCATGATCACTTCCTATTTGGAGCGCGGTGCCTAGCAGGTTAGCTATGTCCATTTATATATACAGTCTATGGATTCAACTAAACAAATAAGAGCACTTCATTAACGTTATGTGATTGTCATTCCCCAATTTGAGTCATTTGCCGAATTAGCGTTAATCATGCTAATCATGACTAGCTTGACTTTATTTTCATTATTTTAATCACCAGAAATGGTTAAAATGTTATTTGTCAGTTGAAGCTTTAAAATACTGTATTGCTGTAATCACAAAACACATATTAGACTCAAATCAGTTAACCTCGATGTGTCTCTGCACTGATGCGTCTGCTCGAGCTTTTGAGCAGTTAAATGTGGTGTTAACACCAACGTTGGGCTAAGTGACAGGTGTTCGTGCCCAGTTCGGCTCTGACTCAAATTGGGGAATCACAGCCCAAACAAAGAGCCCTGCTGACTAATGTGAATATATTAAACATAAAGGATCAGACGTTTCTTTGCTAAACGTGAAATGCACTTTACAGACTTCACAAGCCTCTCAAAGCGCTACACTTAAGTTACACAATGGCACCTGCAGATATAAAGCAATTTCTACTAGTAGCAACAGTAGTATCAAGATATTTCACTGCCATGGATCTATAATAAGAACTGGCTAAGACACTCCCCCTCCGTCCTTGTGTGAGATCGATTAGTGGCCACTCCATAGGTACTGCAGCTCCCAGGAGCTTGGGCCCAGAAAGAATTCTCCCATAGAACATGATGCATTTTATGGGAATTCAGAGTGACTGTGTTTAGCAGACAGGGCATCCACAGCTTTCACAAAGGTCGGATTTCATAGGGATTCTTCTGTATTTTCACAACACAAAGTTTTTATCATTTTTAAATTCTCAAAGTGCCAAAAATTTTGCCATGTAAGATTTAGCCTAGCCCCGCCCTGAGCTCGCACTTGCTCCGCTCTAGCAGTTATCACTCTGATTGGTCAGAAGTGATCACGAGGTGCACGTTTCTGTGCTCACACGGTGGGTGGCGCTAGGCCAGTATTCAGGAAGTAATGTGGAAGAAAAAAAAATGTTTTTGGCATTTCGCGACATGAGCTCAGGCCATTGAAAACAACATGGCGTCATCTTTGGTTCATCTTCCAGATCTTAATATACTTCCATTTTCATTGTATATGAAGCACTGAGGTAGCAATACACTTCATGTGCCACTGCTGCCCTGGGGTAGAATGACAGAAGCAACAATCTGTGCCACTGGTCCGCAGATCTTCCAGTTGGCGCATGCAGTAACTTGGTCATGCTGTATCTAATAGGATTATCCAAAAGTCAAATCCAGCTGGTTGATTTTGTTAGCCAGGCAAAAGAACAAAGAACAAGACAAAAAAAGCCCTTATACACAAAATTCAAAATCTAAATCATTTCAAAACACAGTAGCTAAATCAACATGCCTTTGCCCTCTTTGATTTTCAGTAGCTTGGAATGCCACAAGGCTAAGAAAATACTTGACCTCCTCCTAACAGTTTGTCCATTGCTCTGGCACAATGCGTCATCCCAAATATAGTCCAGTACAAAGACGTTAGCGTTAGGGACACTGGCAGAACACCATAGGAGGACAGTGGGGTCAGAGGACATCAGGAGGGGTCAGGGGGACAGCTGTGGCTTCACCTGCTGCTAAAAGCCTTTGACCTCTTCACCAATACAGCACAAAACACCAGACCTGGCAGAGTAAAAATAAAGGCGTTTAGCTGCAGACACTGGACAGCTGTTTGAGAGGGCAGCTGCAGCACAGGAAGCGGACATTGTAACTTATCACATAAAAACTATTTCTGCCAATTCAAAATATTTGTAGTGGAGTGTTTACAAGAAGTGTGCTACAGTACTAGCCAGCGTTTCAATGTGTCTTTATAGAAATAATACACATTAGATTGACAACAGTGTAGCCTGTGCTATTACAGTTTTAAATAGGCACTACAGTCACAAGTGAACCTGTGTTTCCAGAGCCTAAACCTGCAGAGGACACATACAAGATTTTCTCATTCTCATTAAATGGACAACATACACTGCAGCAGTAGAGGCCCTGTCCAATGTTTTTGTAATTAAGAATAAATACGATTACAGTTATTATCAGTAAAAGCTATTTTTGATTTGAACATGTTTGCCTCGTTTCTGGGGCAACAGTTTGGTCACGTTTATGGAATTTAAAATCAAAATACAGTTCTTTTGCACTATGTAACTTAGATATAAAGACAAAGACATAGGGATTTTACTGCTTTGCCTAGAATATTCCACAGATATTAAACTTATCTATTTCCATGAAGACAACCGATGGTGCCACCAGGCCAAGTTACAAGTCAGATCCGTGGAGAGGTGATCCTGCTCACAGTAGGAATGCATGTTTTTCAAGGATTTTTTTTTTTTTTGGTCACTTTTTTTTTATTGGATATTGTCAATTTTACAAGCGTAACTGTGAAACTAAAGGCAAAAAACAAAACAAAAACAGAAGCCTAGGTGACACTTGGATATTGTACTTTTACATATGTAATGTCCATTTTTCCCATTTTTCAAGGAATTTTTGAGCAATAAAAACATACGGTAGTGTATAAATAGTTACTGGGGGGTTAATAAAGACTCAGTTCTTGCTGCTGTTAAGTGTGAAACCCCTTGTGTAACCATTTACTGATTAAATGTTTCTTCTCTTACAGAACAAGCCACAACATTGTTAGGCTTGTGCCCGTACCACTGCAGAAGGATCACTATAGTGGATTTAAATCATTCTGTAACACTGCAGCTCAGAATTGCGCCAACAAGAGAAAACGGCAATCCAAATTACACATTTTTTCCTGCAGATTTTTGGTTTATTTTCGCCTCACCTCTTGGCTCCATCAACTCTTACAAAAGATGAGTGACATTCACAGTTTTTGCAGTTGCCATAGGAACAGTAATAGTGTACTTTTGAAAGGGCCCATTGGAGAGACTGGGGCTTTGTTTGTGCAGATCTGAATGAAGCGAACCAAACCTGAAAGAGCTTTTGTGTGCAATATTAAAGGCTGTGATAAAAAAGGAAATATATGAACATGTTACGAAGTGAACATTTTGTGTGAATTAAAAGTCCATATTCTCACTGTACCTTATAATGGCATTCCAATAAAGAGGGGCTATTATGCAAAATCAATTTTTTTTTAGCTTTCTACCATGTTATAACGATCCCTCATCAAAAACATGCTGAAGAGGTTTTAGATGTCACTTGAGTATTTTAGCGATCTCTCCTGGGCCCTATTCGAACCCTCCTTATGGTTAATTGTAAGAGTCTGCGCAATGCTCCGCCCACAAGCCTACGTCACCCATGCTCCCACACGACAATTCTCCATAAATATACAAAAGCAGGATACAAAACTGTACACAGCAAGTTGACAAACCTGATGCGATGTGTAGTTGTTTCATTAGCGGGATGCAGCTGATTGTGTTGTGATAGCGCTCTGAAGGGGGAGTGACTTAACACAGAGAGCAAAGGGAGGAGAGACTCAGAGCGTCAAAAACGAAAGTGAAACTTATTAAACATGTGAATATGTTGTTTACAGCATATATAACATTTTCAAAACAATAAAAGGTAACATGGTGATATAAATATGTTATGTTTAGGCAGTTAATACACCATAGAAGTAAGATACCCCTTCTTTAAGTTTTAGCTTAAAAATATACTAAACTTTATGGACAGAAATTACTATTAGAGCCACATTTTTGTGTTTTTGTGTTTCAAACTGAACTACCCTGCACTCATGCATGCAACAACATGCAGGGTGCACAACAGAAAGATATTTCTGATGACTTTAAGAAAAGACTCATTGCTTTAAGTCCTATATGTCACGTGTTAGAATGTGTTGTATAATATGCAGTATTGGGAAGTAACTGAATACATGTACCAAAAATATGTATTGAGAGTACTCATTTTGAGTAACTGTACTCTGGTACAGTTACTCTTTCATTTGGTGGTATTCAGAATGCAGTTACTTTTACTTTTGCTTGGTGGTATTTGATCATACAATTTTGGCTTTCGACTGCACAGTATTACTGAGAAAAAAAACAAAACAAAACAAAACACTGCTCTTTAATGTGTGTGTGTGATTTTTCCTTCTCTAATTAGGCATAAATGAATGCATAACAAACAGTGCAACAAAAATCAAGCTGTTTGTAATTATATCTCATGTTTTTTCACTGTAATGTAATGCAACTCAGTGTAAAAATATTCAGAGTATTCAGAATATAGTACTGAGTGTGCCATGTAACCGAATACATTACAAAATACATTTTAATGCAGTATTTAATTCAGTATTCTGTAACTTTTCAAAGTATCCTTCCCATCACTGATAATATGCGCTTCATATTTTCTTCTAATATGATTTACCCTTTTAATGTCAACAATTAATACATTTTGAACTTTGCTTCTTGTGTAGGCAAACTTTATTTAAAACTATCCAAATCGACCTACACGTGTTTCTCCTACTCATATTCAAACTAATCATCTCCCTGCACCCTTCCTCTCTCTCTCTTTTTCTCTCTCTCTGTTTCTCTCTCTCTCTGTCCCACCTTTGGCCTTGATCTTGTCCCTCCGTCTGTGCGCTTGTTAACAGTAGCGCGCCCCCTGCAGGCCATCCTCCGCCACCGCTCCTCCTCCTCCCTCTCTTCTCCTATACCTCTCAGCCTGCCTCCCCACGAGCCTCATTCACTAGAAGATGGCGGACTGCGCTCCACTGTTGGATGAGGAACTCTCTTCGTTTGTCTTCAATTACCTGACAGAAAACTCCTGCAGCCAGGTAAGCCACCGGCCTCTGTGGATCCGCGGGACTCTGCTCTCTCTGCACCGGGCTTGGTTTGGGAGCGTTACCGGCTCTGGTGCACGCTGCAGCCCGGTTTGTGCGAGCTCTTTGCGGGCTTGTCAGGCAGCATCAGCCGGTGTCTCGCTCCGGGTCTATGCATGAGTGTGTGTGTGCGCCGATACTCCACACTTGACGTCTGGCTTTCACGTGCTCTTTGGGGAAGGATATGTCATCAGCCACAAGGAGTAAAATAAAGGATTCTCGATTGGGATGTACCGGAATGGCTTTATTTTTGGCGGTAGAGCCGTGAATGAGCGCTGCTGCCACGGAGGGATTATTATTTGGTATGCAGACGAGCGCTTTCGAAAGTTTTGACGCATTCTTTGAGGGAAGTTTTAATTTGAGTGCCGACTTGGACACGTGGTGAACCCAGAACGCATGGACTTAGCCTTGGGACTACTACTGTCATATAATGGCATTATTCCACACGTTTTATGACTGGTGTCTGTCACGTTTTACGCCAAGTGATCAGAGTTTTGCACTTAACGATGGTTTTTATTGGATTATTGCTTTGAAATATCTCCACACATTGAAATAAAGTGTCTGTTGTTTGAGGAAGTCGTATTCATAATCATTTCTTGTTCAGCCCGGGTCTAAGCTGCTTGCGTGAGCTTAGCAGAAGATCTACGCGTGTAACGTGGCGATTCAAAGTTAACACTGACCACCTTTGATGCTTTGCGCGCTCGTGCCCTCACGTCATTTACGTCACTTAATGTAATATGCAATGTGGCTACTTCATAATAAAGTTAGCTAATATTATTGTTTTGTAATCATTTGCGTAACTGTGGGGTTACAAAACGCCGCTTGTGCTGCTTTAGTACACCGAGGTTTGGGCTGTGCATCTTTTTAGTGGTTGTTAAAGCGATGTTGGCAGTTTGTTGATCCCAAAACGTGGACGGTATTTTGCCATACGATTTTATTTTACGTTGCCCTTATTGGCCCTGCACTCACGGCTTGCTGTCATCAACATTTGCACTGTAAACATAAGTTGCAGTGGCTCGCTGCATGCAGAGGAGGAGTAGCCCACTCATAAGTCACCACACACAGCAACGCACTAATGATTTGCTACGGTTTTGATAAATTGGCTACGGACTTTCCAAGGAATAGTGGAGTGGTTTCGCTTGAAAGCAGTGCCCAGTACGAAGCAATGCAATATATGGAACTACCACACAAATTGTCCCTATCGAAATTATATCAAAAATGTCTAGATACTATATGATACAGTTATGAAGTTATAGTGACAATTGGCTTACATCAAATTTACAGTGTAACTAAATGACTAACAATTGCTTTTGTAGTTGACTAGTCAGATACATTTTTCAATTAATCGACTTTTACATTATCAACAAAATAAAGTTGAAATATGGTGACTGAATGCATATATGAAAATCAGCAACTGTTTAATATTTTTTGACATTTAAAAAAATATATATTTTCGTATATACTAGTCGTGGACTGTCCAGATAACAATTACAAGATTATTTTTGACTTGTCCTGATTAGTTGTTTAATTGCTGCAGCCCTAATCACTATAGCTTAGTAAACACCTAATGCTATTTTAAAGGGTCATTTTGATGTTTCCTGTCCATACAGAAGCCCCACAATGCATTATTCTATCGACATATATGGCGTTTCCTGTCATCATTATTCCAGCCACATATCTTTAACACAAGCCATTGTAAATGCATGGACGCTTCACTGTTTACAGAATAACACAGGTCCCTGGTAATGCATTTCCAATAGAAGGAGCAGCTTGTGTGAGACTGCATGGGGTACAATATTTATACATTTTCTGGTTTATAGATACACGGGCATTGCATGTTTTCATTTTCATTTTGCTGGTTTGATGTATAGACTGCAGTATCAGTAGTAACATGGCAACATCTTGAAGGATTCACCATATAAAGTCTTTTGGCCAATCGGAATGCAGCATGTAACTTCTGCATATGTTTTGTTGGCTGGCTGACACTTTACATTGATATAATGTGTAATTATGTATAAGCTCTAATTAACTGTATTGGCTACAACACTAAACAGTGATATAAAACTGTCAGTTGTCAAGTTTGAGTGAGCGCTTTCACATCTCATTTGGCATCAATCTTTGTTAAATCGATTGTTCTTGAAATATGACTTCATCTACTCCTCAACAAATATCTGTTTATATTTAAGGACTAAAGCAGGACTAAAGCAGGACTAAAGCAGGACTAAGGCAAGACTAAGGCAAGACTAAGGCAAGACTAAAGCAGGACTAAAGCAGGGACTCAGAGCAGGGACTCAGAGCAGGGACTCAAAGCAGGGACTCAAACCATGGACTAAACCAAACCAGGACTCAACCTTGCATTGCATTATCATGACTTTCTTAAATGTATTCTTACCAAAGCTTGAGTTGCATCACGGTTTGTAGTGGTGGGCAGTGATTGGAGTGTGCACGGGGGATGTTCACGTGCATGCTCGCTGGCTCGCGCGCGCACGTGTGTGGATATGTGTGTGGATATGTGTGTGTGTGCGCGTGCCCTGTCACAGCTGATTGGCGGCTTAAGCAGGTTAATTCAGTGTGTGGTGGTTGGATGCTGCTGGGGAGGAAGACTGGACAGAAGAGCTATTTTTAACCCTCTGCTCCACTGACTTGTGTCTTCACTCACAAACAGAGGCATTACAGAATACATCACGGACGAGCCCCTCTCCATGCACACGCCCATACACACACACACGCGCACACACACACACACGCACACACACACACACGCGCACACGCGCACACACGCACACACACACACACACACACACGCACACACACACACACGCGCACATGCGCACACACGCGCACGACACCAGTTCCATCCAAAACACAGACAATTTATGCACTAGGAAGCCATTTTTTCTGACAGATTAAGCATGCACACACACGCACATGCGCTGGTTTTCCAGACATTACATTGACTTCCATTCAATTCCTAGAGATTGATCCAAACCTAAACCATAGTTACTACTTGCTACTTGCTTATCCTTAAACTAAACACTGACCTTAATAGGACTGCACAAATTTGGGGAAAAAAACTGAAGTGTGTTTTTCTGACAAATATTGTTGCTAGCATTTTTACATCATGGTGTCCTGATTTTGTCCTCATAAGAGCGGCAGGTCCCCATTATGTCAGTGTGTACAGATTTTAGTCCCCACAGTGTTATAAATACCCTCCCACCTTGTTTCTAACCTGGTGCCTTTAAATGTAATATCCCTTTAATCAGAATTCAAAGTATGAATATTACATCACTGGGCTTCTATAGTGGCTCTCTTTGTCCGCATATTGTATTTTAATGGTGTGTGTAATATTAGCATTAAAATTTAAAGCTCTCTGCATGTTAAGCCATTTTCTTTGAACCATAACAGTATTTGTTTAATGGTGGTGTAATATTAGCATTAAAATTTAAAGCTCTCTGCATGTTAAGCCATTTTCTTTGAACCATAACAGTATTTGAAAATGTTTAAATGTACTATTCAAGTTAGACCCATGATCATATTTGAGTAGATGATGGGTTCATGTTGGAAAATGTAGTTGCTTACTTATGTCAAATGCCCTTTTTGCAACATTAAGCTGCATAGTGTGACTGGAGAAGGCTGTAGTTGGAAGTGCATTGCCAAAGGACACAAAATCTTATGCACTGGTTGAAGTTAGAACTAAACCAACAACCACCGTGAATGTGGTAGATTCAAAACAGACTTAACTGGGTCAGACAAGAATTGAACTGACAGTCTTTTGGTACGTGGGCGACCTGCTTAATTCCTTACTTGGTAACACTACCGATATCCTGGTTACTGCTCTAGCCAAAATAAAAGTAGTACCAGAACTTAACTAAACCGATTTTTATTAGTATTCTCGGTAGTGTTGTCACAGTACTAAAATTTCAAATTCTAGTTCGAAACTAAGGAAAACTCAATACTGATTCCGATACCACAATGATAATAATAAATACATCTTTATTTAGACAAGAGAATGTAGTTTTTCACCCTTAAATCATAGTACTTTCATCTATATTCCCATGTGGTCTTATATCTATGTAACCCCTCAGTCGTCCAGGTAGGTTCCAAGGTGCCGCAAATAAGTATCTAGTTTTGACACTAGTTTTAGGATTGATTAGTACCTGGTTTTCAATACTTTGGACAACCCTTTAACCAAGAGCAAACAAAAGGCTACTTAAAATGTACTCACTGGCCCATAATGTCCCTGTAGTCCTCCTACTTCTTGTACAGTTTCACTAAAAACAATGTGTAAATATTAACACTCAAACGGCACTGCTTTTGTCGCTCAGATAGGCCTATCAGATAACACTTTGGTCAGTGGTAGTTTTTACTTATCTTTCCCCTTCTGTGCACCTCAAGGACTCTGCTGCAATAACCTCCAAGCTCCAGTTCAAAAATCCCATTCATGTAACCTGTTCCAATGACAGTTCCTGATTTGCATGTCCTCGGGAAATTTGGGAAAAATATTTAATTGCGATTTTTTTGACAAGCATTGGGAAAATTATGGCACTTGAAATTTCGCAGCAATTGTGTCTATTCAAATTGCGATTTTGTTTCTGTTGCCATTAATCTCGCAGCTCCCAGTGCACATTCATGTACATTACACACTGGATGACCTAGCTTTTCATAGCAGCCATATTCATAAGCATCTGGAGATTAGATGCTAGTTTATGACTGTAGCGGTGCATCAAAAAGATATTGTGCAAACTAGGTCTTACTAGAGTTGACCTGTGGAACCTGTGTGGAACGAACCAGGACCGAACCAGGATCGAACCAGGATCGAACCAGGACCGAACCAGGACCGAACCAGGACTAAAACAGCCTGTATAGCGGGTGCAATGGTTGTGTGCGGCGCGGTGTCCCTGCCTCATTGTAATACTACTCTCTATCCTCGTGACTGGAGTTACAGAACAACCCTGCTGCAGTCATGTGATCGCTTGGGGAGGGGCGAGAGTAGGAGGGGAGAGAGAGGGAGGGGCTCTGACGACACATACCCGCCCCCACCCCAACCCACCAACATGTGACTGCTTCCTCCTCGTGCTCGCCCCTCTCGCTCTCCCTCCTCGCTCCCTCTCTTTCTCTCCTCTCTCCTCTCTTCTCTCTATCCGTCCTGAGCCTCTGGCATGGAGACTACACACACAGTGAATCCCAGGCTTTTTTCTATTGGAGTGAGCGAGTGTAGGCTGATGTAGGACTATTTTGAGTATCATTTGTTTTGGTTGTTGCTTATTTAATTTTTTTTTTTAAATCAGGAGTGTTGATCTAAAAAGAATGTGTTAAATGTATAAAATAAATTTAAATATGTAGAAAAATTATCTGCCTAATATTGGGTTATCGGCCCAAGCTTTTCCCAAAATATTGGTATCGGTAAAAATTCCATATCCTTATCCTTACAAGTTACATGTCATAACTGTGGAGAGGCGAACCCGCTGACGTAAAGAATGAATGTTTTTAAAAGTATTTCTGACTTAAGCCATAAACGCACATGTAACTGAATAAAGGCAAGATAGATGTGAATAGATAACCGTCCTCTGAAAAAACCCAGGCTATGAAATAACATCTCTATGGAGACACCCCCCCCTACACACCCACCACCATCAGGAAAGTTACTTAGTGCACCTTTTAATAAATGTATGAACTATTTTGCCTTCTTAATGTGAATAGAAAGTAACACATGCACACCAAATAGTAGTTACTTATTAAAAAGCTATTGTCGAATCACCAACCTCACAGTTCATTAGGGTTCATTGTACCAACCCAGTATTTACTTAGATAGGATTTAATGATAATGTATCAAGTGAATGAATCCAGCTGTTTTGCTTTTCTTTGAACGGCATTTTATATTTCTGAAAATGCACTCAGAGTTTTGCAGTTGTGTTAATAACGTGAGAAAGTGCAGAGACAGTAGTTTGAGTTTTTTCATGTTAAGTCAATAGTCCGTCCATCTTCAAAGTGCAGAGAGTTCATTGACCACCAGCTCAACTGATGATTTACAGCCACTGAAGTTTCACTTGGTAAAAATACAATCCCAAATTCCTAAGTCTGTCAATGTGGAGCTAGACCAGGACTGAACCAGGACTGAACCAGGATTGAGTTGGGACTGAACCGGGACTCAACTTGGACTTGGATTTTTACATCATGGGGTCCTGATTTTGTCCTCATAAGAGCGGCAGGTCCCCATTATGTCAGTGTGTACAGATTTTAGTCCCCACAGTGTTATAAATACCCTCCCACCTTGTTTCTAACCTGGTGCCTTTAAATGTAATATCCCTTTAATCAGAATTCAAAGTATGAATATTACATCACTGGGCTTCTATAGTGGCTCTCTTTGTCCGCATATTGCATTTTAATGGATGAATATTAATTCCTGGGCTTCTATAGTGGCTCTCTTTGTCCGCATATTGCATTTTAATGGTGTGTGTAATATTAGCATTAAAATTTAAAGCTCTCTGCATGTTAAGCCATTTTCTTTGGACCATAACAGTATTTGAAAATGTTTAAATGTACTATTCAGGTTAGACCCATGATCAGATTTGAGTAGATAATGGGTTCATGTTGGAAAATGTAGTCGCTTGCTACTTATGTCAGATGCCCTTTTTGCAACATTGAGCTGCATAGTGTGACTGGAGAAGGCTGTAGTTGGAAGTGCATTGCCAAAGGACACAGCTGTATCAGAACCAGGACTAGACCGGGACTTGACCGGGACTCAACTTGGACTCAACCAGGACTATGGTTGACTAATATAGAACCTGGGGAGTGAAACTGGGGAGTGAACCAAGCGAGTGAACCTGGGGAGTGAACCTGTCTAGCTTAAAAATTCATGTATATAGATTAATTCAGAGTGCACTATGCAATTTTGTGTGTGGTCCACCACCTGCTTGTCTCCATGGAGATGTTATTGCTTTACCTGGAATATTCCACATCCATGACATTCAACTTGTCTATCTTGCATTCATTATTACATGAACAGTCAAGAACAATAAGTGATCATAACACATAAGGTCACTTTACAAGACATATACACAATAAAAACAACATAAATACAACTATAAGGACATTAAATCGAATAAGATGGTCAAAAAAGGTGGGATTTAGAGGTGGGACTTAAGCTGCCTTCAGACGGTATAACTACTGAGATTTCCCCAAACTTAAATCATCTTATTGTAACTGATATCTTTTTTTTTTTCCAATTGGATCCACTCTTCTAACCACAACCCTTTACTTAAAATGCCAATATCAAATTTCCAAACCAATTTACGGCTTGTATGTCCTGCATTGACTGACCACATGCAGCTTTGTCCAGTGGCTGGTCTCCCTGTCCCAGATCCTGATCTCCACTTAAGGGAAACTGGAGTTATTGATTATTGAACTTCTTCGCTCTTTAGCCGTACACACTCAGCTCATGTCCTGTTGCTAATCATTGATTGCGTAACATCGGACCTGGTTGAGGGTTGATTTTCCATGATAGGATTAGCCAAACTTAAAGTGCATATGACAGGTTTTCATGTTTTTCTAGATATTACTTTTTGTGTGATAGTACCTGTAGTAAATATTTATCAGTTTTATGTCTGTTAAATGTCAGTTTGTGAGAAAAAAAGTTAAGAAAAGTAGCTTACGAAAATACAGAACGTAGCACTGTTCTAAACCTGTGTCACCAACGCCAAATTTTCTATCCAAAATGTAGGGACAGTTTGCGCACAATGAAGCCATTCTTTCTGGCTGTTTTAAACCTTAATTTAACTAAATAAATGTGTTGTCTTTTATTTTTATTAATCTAATCATAACGTTGTAAATTAGACACATTTTGGCTCTTGTTAACGCTATGGTTGCTAGGTAACCGTTATGGAATCACCTCATCTACTGTCCCTGTCAAATCAGGAAGTAAAATTTATAAACTTCACCAAAATTGAGACAAAAAAATAGGCAATATTTTGAGTAAAATCTTAAATATAATTATGTTAACTTTGTTTTAGTGAGAGCATCTAACCTGTCATATACACTTTATCACCTTCAGCCCAAGCTAGCCTGAACCAGCCACTGCACACTGGACACATGCTGGTTGGAATATTAGCCACCGTTCAGAGGAGGAGGTGAAGCAATAGAGCAATCACATGAAAATTCCGAGCACACGCGAGTCAGGCGGAAACGCTGGAGTTGGCAGTTTTCCAATGAGACGGCCATGTTAAGGCAGGACAATACAGAACGACCTTGATTCAAAGTTACAATCGATTTTACATGGATTGAACAATGGGGTCTTAGACTGTATATAGAACTGGACTGAGGGAGTGTGACGTCACACACAGCGCTGAAGCCAATCGAGGCTAGCAGCTATAGCGGCTAATTTGGAGCCAAGTTCCGTGTTTGGAAATCAGAGCAGATCTGTCATGGCAACCAAAGAGCCAACCAGGAGCATACACACCTGCCGTATGACAGGTGTATATGCTGCTTTGGCAGGGGGCAGGCGCTTAGCAACGCTGTCAATCAAACCTGTTGCTAACCTAGAGGGAGTGACCTCGGAGAAAGAAGGCACCTGATTTGTCTGTTGTTAATGTTCATATCCGGGTATATGGACAAAATAGCGAAGAGAAAACAACACAATCGTGTAGAGTGGGTTAAAACCAACATTTTATGGTCAGCTTTGCAATACTGGGAATTTTTGTTTTGTAGTACCATAAGATTTGAGCTGTAGAGGGTTGAATAAGTACACTTCTTTGTGTGATTGTCTAGGTACAATTTTTTTTTTTTTTTTTTTTTTTTTACAGTATTGTTACATTTATAATAGGGTTAGGGTTATAACAGTGCTACAGAGTAGTTTAAATAATATTGGAAATAATACTGATATTTTTTAATGTAACAGTAGGGTTTATTGCACTTCAAACTGTGTTATGGTAACAGGCCTATACTTGGTGCATGTGTGTGCGCAGTATATGCATGTCTATGGACTGGCCAGAGCAGCAATGACAGGATCTGGTGTCCACATTTTATACTGCTGCTGGAGCTTATATCAAGTATCACTGCGGAAGTCATGGACCACACAGAGGACAAGGCTGCAGTGGATCAGACATGAGCTGGTGAAATCTGAACCACGTTATGAAACCATTTAGGTTTAAGTAAGTGCGAGTAATAATCATTAGTTCTACTCAATAACGGATGACTTTCAAATTCAGAGTCAGTTTTCTCTATGTAACATATAAAGCCCCTGTACATATTTTTTCCATGTATTTGAGCAAAATTTGTCTTGCCCAGTACAGATATATTGCTTAAGCAGCTCTTGAGTGCTGAAATCCACTGTGTACTGTCTGCATCTCATTATAAAGACTTTTATTTTCAAAGTTTCAGGAAGTCTGTGTCAGCATGCTAGTTGTTGTTAGCTTTACCAAGACGGCAAAACTCCACTCTGGTCTCGGAGTTGTGAAAATTGATTTTTCTATATATTCTTTGATTTTTTTTTCTCATATGCTAGAAACACGTCCTTGAGGCTTATTTTTATAACAGATCTTTGGACCATTAAAAATCACTGTCTGAGTCTAGACGTGATGATGGTTTAATGTGTAACTATTATGGGATACATGTCCTGCTTAAGCGACACAGACAGAACAACACCAACTTCAAGTCAGTGAGTTTAGTCAACCATTTCATTCAAGTCACAAAAGCTGTGCCTAATTTCTATTGCTTTGATGAGTTTATAAGCGCTTTTCACAACTTTCAGAGACAAGAGCAGAGTTTTGCTGTCACGGTAAAGCTAACAACAACTAGCATGCTAACGTGCACTTCCTGATTGTAGGACAATAAAACACTATACAATACAAACCTTTTATCCAGACAATTTACTCTCTCAATACAGTTAGTGTTTAACCAGTAAAGTTAAAATTTAAATTTGAAACAATGTAGCCAGTTCTTTGATCAAATAGTCCACCTTTCACTTCCTGTGTCATTGAAAGGTCACGGGGTCACAGACGGCTAACCGGGCCGTGAACTTTTCCTGTTTTGTAATGCATTAGTCTACACAATCTTCTTATAGTCTGACACTTTCTCGATGTGGGCCAATAAATAGGCTTGAGTTTGATAGTGAGAGAGGACAGTGCCAGACAGACACAGGGTAAAAATAACACAGCTTTGAAGGTGATGCGGACGGGTGCGATTGGTCGTGAATGGGATTTAGTCAGGGCTGCAGGAAGCTGGTTTCACAACATTTGGATTTGACCCAAAGAAGGCTGCAATGCTGTTAAGTATCTGGGTGGGCCTTATAAAAAACAATATATCCGTTTATTGGAGTTTTTCCATTTTTGGAATGTGTTAAAACATATTTTTAAATGTACAAGCTGAGATGCCAGACAAATGTGAAATGGCTAAAATAACCCCCCGAAAAAGTGCAAAAATGTAACTTTAAACTCGCACTTTGAAGTTTACTTTTTGTTTTTTTAATTTAAATTTTTTAGTAGATCTTTTTGCAGCATTTTGTGTTATGCAGGATATAAGTATATTGCTTATAATATCTTCAGAACCATATTCATTGAAAAGTATATATTATTGGGATTTAACAAGTGAATCTATACACATACTCATAATATGTATTTAAACACATGTAATTAATATTTGAGGGAAAACTGAAATCTGAACTGCTCAACTAGAGTCCCATATATTTGAATGTGACGGCAAAGTGTCCTGCAGCCCAGTCTACTTGATTCTGCTGTTACTATTGGCTTTTTGTATCTGTCATGTTTGATCTTGCTCTCTCTCTCTCTATCCGTCCATAAAGCCCTGCCTCCATGCTTCTATATCTTTATTGCCTCCCTCTCTTTCTCAATCTCTCTGCATCCCTTCTCTTTTCATTTCTTTTCCTCTTTTTTTCTTTCTCTTTCCCGCTGCCTTCTTTCCTCCTCCTTTCTGTCCTATGTCTCTCTACCCCCCGTCTCTCTGTCTTCCCTCTCTCTCTCATCCCCCTCTCCCTCTCCTCCTCTCTCCCCCCTCTCGGAGTCGTGATGTGTACTGCTGCAGTGCAAATGTGCCCATAGCTGCTGTGATTCACCTGAACCTTCTGTCACTTCATACTCCAAATACAATGAGATTATACAAGTACAAGCTCAAATGTTCCATAGTGTTAAATGATCATGAGCAATTGGCTTGTTTCCAAATATACTGAAGTTTAAAGTCCCTGTATCGAGTATCCAGACAACAATATTCAGATGATATGTCCATCCCACAGAAATGTGTTAAAACATATCTTTGCATGTTTGTATGTATTAGTAGAGGTTTAAATATCATGTTATACCCTTATTTGGAGGTTTACAACATATATTTTGATCCTATTTTCAGTTTTTAATCATCTTTTGGCAAAATTTCTTATCATAAACGATATTCTTAAAAGTCAAATTGTGCATATCTTCACAATATAGTTTTGTTTTTTTGATAATTTGCCCAGCCCTACATACAGCAGTGAACATTAATATAAACACAACTGGAAATACCTCTAGGACTAAATATGGGGAATTATTTAAACATGTTAAATTGGGGCAAAACACAACTCCAGATATGCATTTGATATAACATGACTAAAAGCAAAAAAAATACTTTAATCTTGGACTTGTCAAAAGTATCAAATTAGATACTAATTGATACCAAAACTAGTATCAGAGCTAGATATTCATTTGAGCAGGTATCGATACTAAAAATAGTCACCTTCACAGGACAGAAATGAACTTTTCCTGAACAGCTTTAGAACGATCTTGAGTTGTATCAGAACAAGTATAAGACACATGGACTAGTACACGCCCATGGACCACTATGGAACCTACTGGACGACTGAGGGATTACACAGATATAAGGCCACATGGGAATAGAAAAGAAAGTACTATGATTTAATGCTGAAAATCACATTCTATTGTTTAAATATATAAAGTCCTTTTATTATCAGGTACTGAGTATCGAGTCTGTTCCTTATCGAATAGTATCGAAATCGAGTTTGAAATTGTAGTATGGTGACAACACTAATAGGACTATTGACAGTGACTTGTCTCTTATTTTGTTTTGGTATACTTCTTCGCTTTTAGCACTTTAAAATCTTAATATTGCGAGGTGTGGTAGCAGTTTTGAAAAGTTGTTTACAAAATGTGTGAAACGGCCAATTAGAGAGTGCGCAGTCTAAACCTGTCGAATTGCTCAGATGATGCTGCAGGTAAAATCAAGTACACCAAAATGAGTGTTTTGAAACCGGAGTAATTTATTCAAAAAAGCCTCTGGCCACTGTCAGTGCTTTTGCCTCTTTTAGGCGGGTTTATTTTGATAGCGCCGCTCTGCTCTCAAGTGTGACAGGTTTGTGGGTAAAAGGTTATAAGGTCACTGTGTTTGTTTCTCATTAAATTTAAGATCAGTTAAAGGGGCATCATGTAACTTTCCTGTGGGCCAAATGCTTGTCTCCATGGAGATGTTATTGCTTTGCCTGAAATGATTCACAGTATGGCGTTAAATATATCTATCTTGCATGTATTTAATGTGTTTTTATAGCTCAAACCTTGAAAAACATACTTTCTACTGTGAACAGGGTCGCCTCTCCACAGATCTGACTTGTAACTTGACATTGTACCATCACTACTTAATCCATAGAGATGTCTAATGCCATACCCTCCATCAGAAGTATTACAGGGTGTTTCTTTAAGTTAATTGACTGTTATTGCTAAGGTGCTCTCTGTTTGGATGTTTTCATTTGTGATACTTTAAATAAATGGTACGCACTTATAACTTGAGCTTATTTGATGCAATCTTGAGCTTTGAATGACATTCACTTGTAAATACTTTTTATATGAAATGTATAAATCCACAAGTATTTAAAAAGCAATTAACGCTGTAAATAGACTGATGATATACTCTCAACAGTATGCACTTTGTAGATTTACATTTGACCTGGGGCAGACTGGCAAAGAGGTGGCTGCCATTTTGTGCTTCTAGCTTCACTAACCATCTAAACAGTCAGACTGAAAAATAATAATTTCTTGAAAGACTGTCATTGCAATGTTGAACAACCTCCATAATGCGTCTTGTCTACTCTCAGGTCAGAATTGCCGGGCTTCAGATGACATCACAACATTATATCGGCCAATATTATTTAATGCAGACGGGGGCAGCTAAAATGAATATAGTTAAAATGCAGATTTTTGTTTGTAATACAAGAAGTTAATGGGTCTAGTCATTAATAGAACTGATCAGGTTCAACATTTGTGAATTTACTTTTTAGATATCCCAGGACCAAGTACAATGTTATTTATTGGGAAATGTGTCTCTTCCTCCATCTGAGAGTATGATATCAGCACATTATACAATCTGAAAACCACACATTTTAACTTGTCCATTATCAACTTGAGTTGTAAAGTTGTTGTCTAAGCCAGTATGACTGACATGTGCTAAAGCCATGCATTATACACCACATTAGCCTTGTCTAACCTCCTCTCCACACACTGTATCCTGGGTACAGTCTCCTGGTGACTGTCGCCTCTTA
>KN480691.1:75171-105567 GCA_000787095.1 Periophthalmodon schlosseri
CGGAAACTGTGGTTAAAATCCGTCTCTCAAGTACGCGCTTTGGGAATATCACTACTTCCTTTCCCAATCCCTCTGCGCCTTTTTTCTCCCGCCTCTGTTTTTCCTCTTTGTAGGATGAAGAGATGGGCAATATTGGATTTTTTTTTCCGCAACAATTTTCAGAAAATATTTATCTAGTAGTTGGTGGTTGGTTTTAAAAGGGCTAAAAATAACTTTATTATCCAAAACATTTTAACCATTTGGCCGTTAGGGCACATAAGTAATTTTGCTATTATGGATATTTTGGCTTTTTGAAGGAGATCGGCTTTTAAATTCTGAACAAATTTTGCAATTCATGTAAAGTTACCCTTGAATATTTAAAACATCCTTATTACTTGGTTTAAGAATTTGCATTTTAAGTGTTTTGTCCTTTTTGTTTGTGAAATTGATGATTTGGTGCAAATTTATGTAAAAGTTACCTATTCAGTTTTAACTTTTAGCATACATCTTCCACCCCTATAATTCATGCCAAGCCAATGCATTGCTGCCATTACTTAAAAAGGGTAAAAAAATTGAATTTTAAGTACGAAAATCAGCTCATTTACATCTAAGTTGTTCAATTGAACTTATTAATGAGTTTCAGAATGTTGGGAAACTAGGACTGTTGCCATTAGCGATTAAGAATTTAAAACAAAATGCGTCTTTAGAACATCAGGAAGTCCTCAAAATGTTACATATGTGAGGAAACCCAAGTATAGGCCTACTACTAGCCTCCACCGCTGTAATGATCGGAAAGTGCGTGCCGTGCCAAAGCTAGCACCACATGCTAAGCTAACATACGGCTAGTGCAGGACCCAGGTGAGGCGTCTCAATAATTAATTAGGTGGGGATTCGTCAGCTGCTCGGTCGGCTTCACACATGCTCTCTTCTAACATCACCACTGCAATATTCAGCATCAAATGAGTTCTCTCCCTCTCCCTCTCATCTCTGCAAATTTAATTATACATTTTGATCAAGTGACTGTGCAAGTGCATGCATGGGCCAGTTTGGCCTAAGTCAGTCCAGCCTAAGTTTTATTAGCCTAATTAGCATTTATTTACAGCAAACCCAGTAGTGTCATCACAATACCAAAGTTTCAAACCCAATTTCAAGACTAAGGAATAGACTCGATACTCAATACAGATTCTGATACCAAGATGATAATAAAAACAATCTTTCATTTAGACAATATAATGTCATCTTCATTATTAAATGGTAGTACTTTATTTTCTATTCCCATGTGGTCTTATATGTGTGTAATCCCTCAGTCGTCCAGTAGGTTCCATAGTGGTCCATGGGCGTGTACTAGTCTATGTGTCTTATACTTGTTCTGACACAGCTCAAGATCATTCTAACGATATTTAGGAAAGGTTCATTCTTGACACAGTCAAGATCATTCTAACGATATTTAGGAAAGGTTCATTTCTGTCCTGAGAATGTGACTTTTTTAGTATTGTTACCTGCTCAAATGAGTATCTAGTTTCAGTACTCGTTTTAGTATCTGATTTTCAATACTTCTGACAACCCGACTATAGCATTATATTATAAAGTTGTCCTATTTCACTAAGGTCAAGAATTGGTTGTAACTGACAACAAATCGTATCAATTACCATTTCCTGTCTGCTTGATTTGCATATTGATTTGGTATTGGTTAGCCACGCATTCCATATTGAGCTAGGGATTCTGTTGTTTTTCCTGGAAGAGATTGTGTCAAATTTGTAATCAGGAAATGTAAGAAAAATCCAATGGAAACTGGCTCTGTAAACATTAACATTCATATGTCAACTTTTGTAGTGCCTGTTGATCACTATTTACATTTTTGGTCATATTATTGAAATCTTAAAAGCAAGCTACATGAGGGCTGAGAAATTCTGAAAAAACCCCCAAAACAAATATTATCGTTTTGAACTGTAGGATTGTGTTCAAAGTACACATTTTACACATGTTTACGACTGAAATCTGAACTGAAACTATTACAAGCATCCCATGCATTTCAGGACATATTTGTAGAGGTCTAAACTACAGGGTTAGCAAATTTTATACAGAATAGCAATGGGATATGTTGTTGTTTGCTGCGGAAATAATCAGACGCTGCAGTTTATTTAAGAAACTATTGCACTTGTGATTCTGCTGTTAGCTCGTACAGCCCTACTTATCTCCTCACTGTCCATTTGATAACTGGAGCAGTGCACCTGACCTAAGCTGCTAATGAAGACTCCAGTGCATCGCGGTGCTAAACCTGGTGGTGTCTAAGCCTTTCCGAGCTCGCTTATCCCTGCGTCAGAAACCAGGTCAAAGGTTAGTCCTGCAAAAGCCTCAGCACACAGCCAGGAGACCCAAAACAACATAAATCTGCATGTCATTATTGAGTTTAGTGATGAGCGGAGATGTGAGACTTAAGTTACGTTATTTGGGAAGAGACTGTTGACTATGCAAGAGATTGGCTTTTTGCATGAATATATTTGACTTAAGGCTGCACAATGTGTCACAATCAAATCAGAGTCACAATTTAAGTTGGCACAGTTACGAATTGCCAAGGCTACTATTATTTAGATAAAAGAACGTTGTCCACAAAGCTTGTCTTTTTATTGGGAAATCTTGGACCTGAACTTTAGACCTCTACAAACTTGTTCTGAAATGCATGGGATTCTTGTATTAATTTACCAGTTCATATTTCAGCTTTCTGTCAAATGTCAATGCTATTGGAGTTGCTTACGATGTGCCCTCTGAATAGTCGTACTTTTTAAATCTATTGGCAACGCATCTGCAAAACTTGAGAAAAATGACACAGCTCTTTGTAAACCTGAGTTGTAAATCTGAGTTGATCCACCAGAGCAACAAACACCTTTAACTTTAACTATAGCTTTAACTCTAGTTTTAACTTTCATTTTAATTTTTTGAAACATTCCTTATCCAAGCATTGTCCTCACTTGACAGAGTTGTCCCACAGTCCTAAGTCTACCCGCTCTGTGTTGCATGTTGGATATTCCCTCTCTCCTCTCTTCCCTGAGGAGAAGCATCCAAGCAGTAAAGTGTCCGGCACGCACTGTCCCCTTTGCGTGATCCAGTCGGAAAAAGAGCTCGGAATAAGAGATTTAGAACCAGAAAAGAAAAGTGAGAGATACAATGACAAAAATATACCTTAGTGTTTGGTTTATGTCTTTTATCAATATATTTTTTTGCAATTCATTAGATGTTCTTCAAGGCTGTTTTCGTACATAATTTGGTCCTGGTATTGTCTCGTTCAGCCTTGATGTAGACTTGGATTAGTCCTGGTTTATTCGCCTTGTACTGACCAAAATATGCCTAAATATTTGGCATTTTTGTATTTACTTTCTATCTTGATGGCAATAATAATAGTCATGTGAATGTGAAGGCTGTCATAAAACCAGGACCAAACCAGGGCAATTATCCCAGTTCAGTCCTGATGTAGACTGGTTTAGCCCTGGTCTAACCCTGGTTTAGGCCAGGCTTAGTCCATGTTTAGTCCTGGTCTAGTCCTGGTCTAGTCCTGGTCTAGTCCTGGTCTAGTCCTGGTCTAGTCCTGGTCTAGTCCTGGTTTAGCCCTGGTTTAGTCCTGATCTAGTTCAGGTTTAGTCCCTGAACTTAGTTTAGTTTTTATGTAGTTTATGTTCAAGTTTGAACACAGCTTTAGACTAGTTTTGACTTGACCACTATTGCTCAAAAATACAATATAAACAATTGTAAAAAAAAAAAAAAATCTGATCAGATTTTTTTAGATTTTTGGTAGATTTCACAAACACAAAGTTTGATATTCTAATTCTTATCTTCCAAACCATATAATCTTTTTGACAATATATCTCTTCCAACAACCCCCTGTAAATGTGGGGTTCTTGAGTAGGAGTCCATTAGGCATTCACTGTTCATTTTCTGACTTCATTTACATAGAAATCTATTTAGTTTGGTGCCAGTCTAGCGGTGACTCAAAGAATGTGGGATGTGGGAATGCTAATTTCTGAACGACTATAGATAATACACTTTACAATCCGTGCATGGTTCAACACTATCGCCTGTTAATCGCTCCATTTCTTATCACTATTGGCCACATTCAGTCACTGTACAGCCAATATAGGATTTATCAGAGTCAATTTGCATATAGTTTAACCTTTGAACCCATCAATGTTGGACCTAATATTTTTTTAAGCCGGACTGAAGCCGGACTGAAGCCGGACTGAAGCCAGACTGAAGTCGGACCTAAATAAGGACTTAAACCAGGTGTACAAAAGGTTTACACCAGGACTAAACCAGGACTAAACCAGGACTAAACCAGGACTAAACCAGGACTAAACCAGGACTAAACCAGGACTAAACCAGGACTAAACCAGGTCTCCACCAGGTCTCCACCAGGTCTACACCAGGACTAAACCAGGTCTACACCAGGTCTACACCAGGACTAAACCAGGTCCCAAACCACAGTCCAAACCAGGACTAAACCAGAACTAAACCAAATCAGGTCCCAGATCAGGTCCCGATACCTGCTAATCGCGCCATTTCTTATCACTA
This sequence comes from Periophthalmodon schlosseri, assembly GCA_000787095.1. Lineage (NCBI taxonomy): Eukaryota > Metazoa > Chordata > Actinopteri > Gobiiformes > Gobiidae > Periophthalmodon > Periophthalmodon schlosseri. Next base: position 79,714 of record KN480691.1, read on the forward strand.
TGCTCCACATTCAGCCACTGCACAGCTCCATAGGATGTATCAGTGATGGTAATTTATTGTCCATTTCCATACAGTTTAACCTTTAGAAATGGCTATTGGATGGTATAGCTTTAGCAGGTCTTATAAGTTGCATAAATGATTACTGAGGTCGCTGGCAAGCTGTTAAATTGTCCTTTTATAATGATTATGGAAGGTTTTTAATAGATTGGATTCACGTTTCAGAATTTGATGATGTTTAAAATGGCCAGAAACCCAATGATGTTTCCCCTAACCAACTATATCAAACCAAACCAGGTCTGAACCAGCTCTGTACCAGCTCTAAACCAGCTTTAACAGCAGACCATAAAAACGCCTTAACCCTTTCTTCGTGCCTTAGTATGATTTATAGTGCTGGGGATGCATTGCTACATCTCTTCTTTATGTCACCGCCCGGCGCGATTATGTGTTGGCTACGACAGATGTTGGATAAATCTAAACGTATAGTCCAGATGTTAGCCAGCGTAGCATTTATAACTCAAATCTCTTTCCTGATCACGTCTCCTCCTTTCCTCCACAGATAGGTCCCATGTTTGCGCACACGTGTCCTTAGCTAACCTTTACCCTGCATCTGTATTCGACGTGTTGGTCAGCCCGCCGTATTGATAGTGTCAACATTGGCGTGTGGTTATTTTTCATTCGGAGCACACTTGCTGTAGACGCATGTCGCTAGCAGGGAGCCAAAAGAACAAGCTAACAGCGGCAGCAGCAGCACCCAAGGAAGACAGATCAGGGAGAGGGAGAATCCAGTCTAAAACTGGGTGCTTCAAAATATTTCCAGTATAATTTTACTTTCATTTTTCATTCAAAGTGTCCCGTAGGGTGGTTCTGGCTAAACCAAGGCTGAACCACGGACTGGACCAGGGACAGGACGAAACCAGGGACGAAACCAGGGACGAAACCAGGGACGAAACCAGAGCCTTAAACCAAATTATAATTTGTTTTTTTTGCGATAGACGATATACTCAATATTCAAATTTTGCATATCTCCAAACGAACGATTGAACGATTTGAGGGAAAAAAAATAAAAATAAAAAACTGTGATTTTTCTGACAGTTGCAATTGCTATTAGATTTGTGATGCATGTATTAATAATAGGATTTTGTTCAGATGGACTGAAATAGGCCTATGAACGGACAAACTAATACAAGAATCACATTTGAATACATGCTTGTACAGTTCTAAACTACAGGGTTAGCAGTTTTTACACTGAAGACATCACATTTTATAGGTTGTGGAGGAAATGATGGTATTTCAAAAATTGCAGCCTTTGCGATTTGTTAATTGCGTTGATTCAGACTTGATTATTCGTGCAGCTCTACCCCAAAACAACAATTTCTATACTGTGTTTTTCATTTTTCAATACATCTCCCACCCCTACTACCATGTGTACATAGTCTTGCATGTCAACATTGGCCTTTGGTGATTTTTCATTTCGAGGCTCTGTGTCTTTTAGAAACATATCTCCGGCAGGTAGCACTACGGCAGCACCTTAGGGACACACATCAGGGAGGTCGGGGGAGAGGGGAGCGAGGAGCGGGAATCCAATCTAAACCTGGGTTCTCCAAGACATTTCCAGGACATTTTGCGGTGATCTAGTTGCGACGGGGAACAAAATGACCCCAATAAAAGAGCAGGGCTTTGCCAAAATGGAGCAATGCCGTGGCCTATAAGAAGCAGCGAAAATGACACTGGAGTCGTGGATGTGTTTTCAAATGGCAAATGCAATGTCTACATTCATTTCATACTCTGAGCTAGCAAGCTAATTTGAAATGGGTGTTTAAAATGCTCATAGACGTTAGCTTTAGCATCAACAGAATTGGATCGTTATTGCCCTATCTTGTTAGCAATAGGACTAAAATGTGTTTACTATTGGGTGCGAGTGAATGTTTTGTCCTTGACTTTATGTGTTATTAACTGGGGGAAATAGGTGATTTAAGGGAATGTTTTCTTGGCTCTATCCTTGTAACATCTTCCTGCCTTGGTTGTATACTGGGTTGTGGGTTAGAGACTTATTGGCTACCATCTTCCTGCATGTCCTACCTGTGTTAAAATACCTTCACTATAGCAAGATCTATTGTTTATGGCCTCATTTAAACTGCTTCACTCCAGTTCATATTTCATCTACTGGCAACCATGAGATAAACTGGGACTGAACCGGGACTGAACCAGTTCTCGACCAGTTCTCGACCAGTTCTTGACCAGGTCTAAACAAGGTCTAAACAAGGTCTAAACCGAGTCTAAACCAAGACTAAACTGGGTCCACACCAGGGACTGAACCAGGGTCTAAAATGGGATCTTTTAACCCTTGAAATTCATTACATATTCAGTTATATTCAAATCAGTAATCTAAAAGCAATACAATTTGTACTCCACAGCAACTTGTTTTATTTTGATCTCAGTGGCAATAGTAATCCAGAATCCAGGGCTACTACATGACATCAAACATGGAATTTATCTGTTTTTCTAGGAATGTTGGCTGTTGTTTTTCCAGGATTGGAGGTGGTAACCCTGAAGAATTCCAGAGCTGAATAGTCCAGAGGAGCACTGGCCTCATTCTGTGTTACCTGATTTATCACAGCCCGCCACCAGGGACAAGTCTTATTTTTACAGCTAAAGAAAAGACCTCTTTACAAACCTGCTACAGAGGAGAGCAGCTGATAGCCTGAGAGAGGCTTGGTACAATACTGACTACTTTGTTCAAGTAATGACAAACTTTTGGAACATAAAAATCACAATTCTGACTGCGCAATTAATCAACTTTGAATCGATTTCAAGATTCAGCGTTTTTTTTTTTTAATAATAGGACTTGGGGGACAAAATGGACAATTTTTTTGTTTTGAATGGCGATTATATTTAAAAAAAAAAACTTATTTTTTTTTGTAAATTCATATTAAAAGTCATTTTATTTTACTTTAATAATATATAAAAACAAATGTGATAAGTCATTATGAGGAAGAACATTAATTATATTTTTGGTCATGTCATCCAGTCCTACAATAAATTATAGTGTTGAAATTACTTTATACTAATTACTATATAGACGTATTGTTCAATATTTTTGGGCTAAATATTTATCATGTGTACATTTGTCTACATTTTCTTTGCAATAATGGGGAGATTTTGAGCTGTAGAGGGTTGAATAAGTCACTTCTGTTTAGGCCTGTCATGATAATTACTATATTGAGTTATTGTTCAATACATGACAGATGGAACAATCATTTTTGAGGGTCTGTATTTATCATGGGGTCTTTTTCTGTGCACTAGTGGAGAACATTTTGTTATTTTTCTATTCTATGATAAGATTTGAGCTGTAGAGGGTAGAATAAATAACAAATTATAGATGCAAACATACTATTAATAGTTTCATTCTGCTATGTATTTATTCCAGCTCATGTTTTTAATCATATGACACATTTAGAATAGTTTTTGGGGATAATTCCACTAGCGTTTTTTGGTCAGTGGCATAAATTAGTTTCAGTATTATCGTTTATAGTCTATATTTACTACAGCAATATATTGTACTTCACAATTTGGCTTAGCAATTCTTGTCTTATTTATTTGACTCTTGTAACTTCTTTATAATCTGGCGTGTCCAATAACATGCATTGCCTTCATGTCATAAATAAATACACGGAATGGCCTGGCCGAATTTAGTTGCTAAAAAAGCCATGTGGTATACACAAATATTTATTTTTCCAAATTTTGCAATACTTTGTCACTCACGTACAGAAAACTTTTGACAAGTACTTGACAGGCAAACTTCTCATTTTATGTAAACATTATGTCATTTCAGCATTAGCTTGACGTGAGTTATGGTTTGCTCATAATGTGATGCCTTCAAGTTCTTTTACATTTGACAGGTGAAAAACAACCTCTAACTTTAGCCACTACTAAAACAAATGACAGATGAGGATTTTCTGGCTGATGTATGAGTTTTAGTTCTGGGCATTATGTTGAATTGCAAGATAGGCCTTGGCAGATGTCTGTGCTGAGTACTTCATTATTTAAAAGTACAGTATGTAACTTTCTGGACATGGAAAGTTAAAGCCATACTTGGGAACATTCTCCAAGGATGTAGATATGTTTTATGTCATACTGTGAAATGTTATAGCCAAAGGAACATCCTTTCCATGGAAACAAGCTGATGGAGGCCCTCCTCAAAGGCCAAGTAAGAGTCAGGTTTGTGGAGATGCGAGCATTCTCAGCAAGAACACATTTTTATTTTTTTGTTTTCCAATGCAGTAAAAGAACCAAAATGAAAATTGGAAAAAAAAGTTACATAGCGTGGCTTTAATATAATATTTGATGTGCCATTTAATTTATATAGTTTAAATTTTTATCATATTATTTGCTTCTTCACTGCATTTAATATATTTATTTACATATTTGCAATTGTATTTGCTTATACGTCGTGCCATTTTTCTTACTATGCACTTTTAAGATGCCAGGTAGTCAACAAATGCATTTCTTGTTAAACTAGGCAGTAAGCACCTCTCTGTCTGCATTATAAGTCATTTTAACCATTCATCTCCTCTCCTTTATCGACAGTGACATTGTGGATTGCTGTTATAACTGCTGCTGATAAATGGGTCTCGCTGTGGTCCTGGTTTTGGACTCGTTTTGGACTCGTTTTGGCTCGGTTTTGGCTCGGTTTTAGCTCGGTTTTGGCTCGTTTTTGGGTCTGGACTTGGCTTGTTTTAGTCCAGAGGAGACGGATCGTGTTGTAAAGATGTCTGGACCCACTGGTGGCAGTAGTCCAGCGAGCAGACATCTTCACTGCTGGAGATGCGATCAGTGGAGGAGGCCAAGCAGACACACACAGAGAGAGTAGTGATGGGTGTTAGACGCCCAAAATATAAAGGGCTAATAAAAGAACTTGGCTGCATTACTGATAAAAGGGTCTTGTCTCAAAATTGTTATTGTGAAATTGTTTTGTAATGGCCCACTTTCAGAGGGGGTAGAGTAGCCAAAAACTGTACTCAAGTAAGAGTAACGTTACTTCAAAATAATACAAAGTAGTGGTCCAAGAAATTACTCAAGAGTAAAAAAGTAGTTGAGGAAGCTACTTCTCAAGTAAGAGTAAAGAGACTTAAAGAGTAACTGTCTGGACAAAACATCTGATTTATAATTTGAAGTTAATGTAATTGGAAGGACTAAACTTAATGATGCACAAAATCTTGGTATTTTGAAAAATGAGTTAATGTTACAGGATGACAGGATGGTAGAACTGGAAATGAGGGGGTTGTTTTGACGAGGGAGGACATACAGGCTTTGCTTTTGTGTTTCTTTGTCTAAGGGGGGGTATCCCATAATGCTGTTTTTAGCAACTGTGAAAAGCGCTATTGCTAATAAAGGCCCTCTGTCTGATTTTTACTATTACAAAAACAAAGCTGCTGCAACCAGTTTAAAATTAAATATATTTTTTAAAGTTATTTGTCACTTTCCTAATGCATTCCTGTCTGATTATTCATAATCAAAGGTGATGAATTTAAAAGCACTTGCAGAGGCCAGAGCAGAGTAATGCTAACAACAGCTAGCATGCTAACTATGTACAAGGCACTGGCATTTACATAACATTTGCTCAATCTTAAACGACAAGTTATTTATTGCATACCAGCATATAGCATAAAATACAATACGTAAGCAGCCAACATTGACTAAAATGATTAACCCATTAGCAACTATTCATTATTAACAACTATTTGAAATATCTTTTGTAATTTCTAGACGCACCTAGCGAGATCATCTTTGTAAGAAATTTGACAGATTAACATGCAAAAAGCTACATGATTATAACTACTAATTTTGCTATAATTTGTGTAATCCTAGTTTATGTAATGTCCCACAATGGCTGCTGTGTTTTAATTTAATCCAAAAGACATAATCCCTTACCATTATTGAAATACTATATTATATCCATGCATTTGTTTTGAAAGCATGTTGCATACACTCATTGTAGGGTCAGATGTTACTGCTGCAGCTGCTCGGGTCCATTCGGAAGTGCTTGAAAACTCCATAGATCCACGCGTGCCCCGATAATCCCTCCAACCCTGTGCTCTGGACTCATAATTGCGGACTATAATCCCACTAGAGCGCGGGATTATGCACAAGGCAGACTACGAGCCATGCAGTGGTTTGGAGTTTAATTGAAAATGCCTCCTTTGTGTTTTGGGAGAAATTGATATCTCTCACTTTTGGTGATAAACTTTTTTTAGGTTTTGTGCTAGTAGGCCTGTCACGCTAACACATTTTGAAGCAGGATATATCGCTACAGAAAAGTATTGCAATAAACGATAATATTGAAACCAAGATAATCCCAGTAAACCGATTTTTAAATAGACAGTATCATTAAGAGACATTAGCTGTAACAAATAAATAGAATAATAATAGTTAGCAATAGAAGTTATTTATTATATTTTAGCCCAATTTAGCCCAAAAATATATTGTTTCAGCTTTCATATATCGAACGATAAGTCGATATAGTAATTATCGCAGTAGGCCTATATGCTAGTCTCAAGACGTATATGGTAAAGGGGAAGGTAGCAATTGGAGGGGCATCTGAGACAAAACAGTACGCTGCATTATATTTATGTGTTCAGCTATTACTGTATAAATGATCAGCATCGGGTAGGGCATCCGAGGCAAAATCTGTGACGGATCAAATGTGTATTTCTTAAGACTGATCTGATGGTTTCCCCCGAAAATCTAAATTTGAACCAAAATCTGGGGGTTGCAATAATTAGAATTCACAGTTGGTAAGTCACAGTTTAATCAGATGCCACAGCAGTATACCTCCCTAATGGCTCTGAATCTATCAATGAACCTAATGCTTTCACACATTTGAAATTGTAATGATGCATAGCAGTTGTTTATCCCATGTTTGTATTGTACTATATTGCGTAATTGATTTTGCGTTGTGGTTTGACCCATTTACACCAATGAATATGGCTGACTTCACTGTATCTAAAAATAGCCCTGATTCAGTGTAATTAACAATTGTGAAAAGCATTGAGCGCATTGGCGTAATGGTATGTTTTTACTAACACTGAATAAATGATTATCATATGTTTGGTAATATAGTGGCTTTCAATAGCATATACATGTTTTAGTGTACAGCTATTTTCATAATGATTTACTATGGAGTCACTAGAATGTTGCTCTAGCTATATTCGCTAACCTGATTGACTAAAATGGAGGTTGGTGATTGAAAAACGGCTTATTGGCAGCACATTCATGAAAATAAGTGGATACAATTAGAGCATGATTAACATTACATGGGGCTGAGTCTTCTGTGTGACTAATGGAGTAATTAATTAGTCCAGATGTGGTTCCCCGATGCCACGCTAAAGACGAGCTAAAAGCTAAAGCACATAGTGTAAAAAAGGCAATGCAAAGATGATATTGAAAGTTTGAATTAAAAATATACCACAAAGCTGCAAGAACGAGTTGGCAAGTAATAAGATGTAGTGAAGTCTTTCAAACAACAATTTAATTATGTATTTTTGAAAAGTTTGTGGTTAATTTGCATATGAATCTAAACAGCACATTTTACAAGTAGGCTACACGTTTATTGCTATTCATATGACAATCAAAATAATAAGATCAATATTGCCTCATCCCAGTGTCCCCAATTATACTTGTTGTATTGTTACTTAAAATAGTGTGTTAACATAGCAAAAAAAGGAAAAAATATCGTCTAAAATTTGTTAAATTTATATGTTGACTATAAGAGCAAAAATGTACCAGTGGAACAAGTCATATTCCATTTAAAATAAAATAAAAATAACGTAAACATTTACTAAAATCAAAAATTTAATTCAAACTATTTAAAATGTTGATTTTCCAGTGAAGTCTTTGAAGTAGGCCTAAAATTTGTTACGAAAATTATGACATGTGCTACAACGCGACAATTAGCGACATTAACCACATTAGCAATATTAGCCACATTAGCCACATTAGCATAGGCATGTTATTTAAAGCCGGGGTGAAGCTAGTGCTAGATTACATGGTTGCAATGGGAAGCGTGACAGTAGTAGTTATGACAGGACTCGTAGTAGGTGATCAGGTGACGCAGTGATAAGAGGATTTGCCGGTTTTAGACTTGGACTTACAAACTGTTTATAGTCACAACACTCTGACTGTTGGTGCAACCGACTTCACTGCCTCATAGACCACCTGTACTCAAAACACACCCCTATCATCAACTGTTTGACATCAAATACTGCACAGTGTACTGGGAAATTTAAAAGCAACGCAAGTTTTGTAAATTCACTCTGCATGACTTAGGCTACAGAAATATAAAATAAAGCTCAGAATGCTCTGTTCCACCTTGTGATGTCATGAAGAGGTAGTTTCCAGTTAACAGCTACCTTTTACCTTTAGTTCAGTACAGACTGGCAATTCCAGGGCTGAAAGTATCCAAATGATTCTAGTGAAGGTTTATGGGGTTCACTGTGTATTACCACTTCCTGTATTACCACATGACATCACAAGGTGGAACAGAGTGTTTTCTGTTTGAGAAAAGAACTAAATATGCAGGGTTTGTGTGTTAAACCTGTGTGAATGAAACAAAACACAGCTCCGGACATGTTTTTGATGAGGAAACAACATTATAACATAGATCAGAAAAACAGTGTAATATGAGCTCTTTAATCCTAATGTGTCAGTAACAAAAATAAGGTCCAAAAAAATGGGGGAATTTTCTGTTTGGTTATTTCTTTCCAAAAAACTGTAAATTGCTATGAATTTGTATAGGTGTCATATTTAAAATGCCAATTACAACTTTTTGATTATATTAACAACTAAATACGCTAAATACGCTAATATTTGTAATCCATTTTAGGCATATAGAGTAGGGCATATTAATGATAATGTATGATGCTTGATTATTCAGCCAGGTTCCGTAGACTGCAGGGGTAAGGGAAAATCATGTCTCCCAGGGCCTGTGTGTAAATGTGACAAAAGGTGAAGGGAAATTTCCATTGAGCGAGCAGAGTCGGTGTTAGCACAAGCGGCTAACGGCTACAGAGAGCGTCGCCGTGGAGACCAGGTGCCTCAGGAGGGCAGGTGTGGACTAGCATGACCTGGCACTGTCATAGATACAAACATGGAGGGATAGGTTTTAAACATGACAATGCTATGAATGCAACAATTATAGTATTTTATCTGAAAATTTTTGATATTTTTCTACAAGTCTAAAAATACAGTCTTTTTGGTATTATTTACTAAAGTATAACTATATCTTTTCATGTAAATGGTTAAAATGGATGGAATCAGGTTGAAATTTGGACTAAAGCTGGAATATACAAATAATGACTCGAACCAGGACTGAACCAGAACTAAACCATCAGCCGTTAAGATATTGCTATAGGGGTGAAATGTCTTGCCGAAGAACACAACAACAGTATAGAATTAAACCAGATACCTTCTGGTCATGAGACAAGTGCTTAACCAACTACACCACATGTACACATCCAAAACAATGTACATTTTATATCATTATTTTGAATGCATAGTTAGCTTTTCCTTACATCCAGACACCACTCTAGAGTCTGCAGAGTTTATGTCCAGACACAGCAGCCCTTCTCTCTTCCTCTCATCCTCTCTTCTCCCCATCTCCTCTCCTCTGTCTCTCCATCTCCTCTCCTGTCTCTCACATCCATTTGTTGTTATTTTTAGCTGCTGTTGCTTCCTGGGATGAGAGCCATGTGTGTGTAACTCTGCAGTCTGTGATGGGGCTGCAGAGGAGGAGGATAAAAATAGTACAGCTCAAATAAAAGGTGGATCAAAATAAAATTGGACGGAGGGAAAAATACTGGGTTCACGTACAGGTCATAAAATATGTTTTTGTACAGCAAACTGAGGTAACTGAGCTTGTCATGATTTCACAGCCTTGTACTACTGCAGGTCAAGTGCATAGAATATAGCAGGCCACTTTCAATCAATATCGGTAGATTGCTCTCACAGTCTAAGTTGGATGTGTAGATGTGGTGTAGCTGGTTAAGCACTGCACCAGAAGTGTTGTTGTACTGTTGTTGTGTTTTTTGGTAAGATATTTCACCTCTATAGCAACGTCTTAATGACAGATGTGTGAAAAAAATGTAATGTAATTTTTTTTTATGGTTTAGTCCTGCTTAAGACCTGGTTTAGACCTTGTTTAGACGCTACCTGTTTGTCTTGAAGTTTTGTCTGTAATGATCCGCAGTATGTCTTTAAATGTACCATTCATGCTTTTATTCAGTTAGGTAATAATGCTTTATTGCTTGGAAATACTTTGAAAGTGGGGCTCATTTGTCCACAGCTCTTACCTGTAACTTTGCCTGGTGGTGTTGCCCAATTGTGGCCATGGAGATAACTTTAGCGCCATACTTCAACACCTTACTGGTACGTACATACTACGCAAAACAACTAATCTATGGAGAAGCTAGTTGCATACTCTCTCCGCCAGTAAAGTTACATATTTGTAACTTTAAAAGTTTGCATACCAGGGCGATACCCACCCACTACACAAGCTAGCTGTTTCTAAAGTATCTGTACAATCCTGCGTTTTTTTGCCCACACAAAAATGACTCAGCCAAACTTGTTTTTTGAACTTTCCATGTTTGTGTCCACTGTCCCGCCTGCTTCCTGCTCCTAACCTGTTCATCAATGTGAATTATCATCACATTACAAGCTCAATCTCAGCTTTATTACATCCAGGACGCCTACAGAGCTGCAATTTATTAAAGAGCTTTGACTTATTGCGTTTGCTGCGTTGTAATGGTGGTTTATGTTGTTAGCTGTGAAGTCTCATCTGGAGAGGGGGGTGGGATTATAATGTAAAGAACAGTTCACATGCAGGTCAAATGCATATGATGTTGACGGGCCATAGAAATAAGATGAGTCACATTGCAGAGTATGTAGATGCAATAACATAGATGAGACATGAGCGATAGGGCCATCAGTGCGTGACTATTGCAGCATTATTAGGTTGGAATGAGTTATATAGTGATGTCAAATGGTTTACAGAGATGGTTATTTGGTGATTTGAAGCCTTTCTGTTTAAAGGTGCAATGTGTAACTTTTCCTGTTGGAGAGTCTGCCATTCACTTGTCTCCATGGCCATACTTGCTTGTCGAAGCCTGATCTCGTCAGATCTCAGAAGCTAAGCGAGGCTGGGCCTGGTAGTACTTGGATGGGAGATCACTGGGGATATGAGGTGCCACAGTGGGGTGCCAGTGGCAAAATATTTTGTTGTGTCCTTAGGCAAAACCACACCCACACCCACTCCTCCTATCGGTCAGTGATTGACAGGTGCAATTAACCAATCATAGCACAGTGTGAAAAATCTAATTATGTCAAAGTGTATGTGAGTTGTAATAACATTAAAATCATGACATCACATCTCTGCAGGCTTATTTGCTATTTTGCATGTATATACAAAACCATGGATTGATTACAAGGTTTCTACACATATAGTCATTTAAGCTGTAGAAATACTAATGCTAAAATAATCAAACACAGTAAAAACAACATAAAAACTAAACATTTCATAATATAGGCATTTGAAAGGTGTGTAGTTAGCGGCACGACATGGTTGTAAACTCGAGCCTTCTGTTTGCGCCCCATATAAGGCGTGTTGGCACAGGTGACCCGGCAACTGTAACTTTCCATTGCCAATCTACTTCCTACTTTTTCTTCTATTCTTCTATAGCTCCTCACATTTCCCTCCAATTTATGTCCAACCCTGATTTCTCTCTGCCCATCTCCTCTCTTTTCCCCCTCCCTCTTCTTCCTTCTCCTTTCTCTCTTTTCTTCCGTGTCTCCCCACCTCTGTCCATTCCTCTCGCTTTTCATTCCCTTCCTCTCCCCCTCCCCTCTCTCTTTCTCTACCCCTTCTCTCTCTACCCCCTCCACTCCATCTCTCTCCTCTCTCTCTCCCTTTCCACTCCCTCTCTCTACTCCCTCGCTCCTCTCTCTCTCCCCCTTTCTCTCTCTCTCCCTCTCTCCCCTCTCTCTCTCTCCCTCTCTTTCTACCCCTTCTTTCTCTCTGTCCCACCTCATCTCTCTCTCTCCTCCTTTCTCTTCCCTTTCCTTCTCTCCTCCACTCTCTCCCTCCTTTCCCAATCCTCCATCTCTCCCTCGCTACTCATCCTCTACTCCATCTCTCCTCTCTCTCTCCCTCTCCACTTCCTCTCTCTCTGCTCCCTCTCTCTTCTCCCCCCCCACTCCCTCTCTCTTCTCTCTCTCTCTCCCTCTCTTTCTACCCCTTCTTTCTCTCTGTCCCACCTCATCTCTCTCTCTCCTCCTTTCTCTTCCCTTTCCTTCTCTCCTCCACTTTCTCCCTCCTTTCCCAATCCTCCATCTCTCCCTCGCTACTCATCATCTACTCCCTCTCTCCTCTCTCTCCCTCTCTCCCTCCCACCCCTCTTTTCTCTCACGTGTTGGTTCATGTTGACCTAGTTTTTTTCTACTGTACCTCGCGTGACCGTGGCGTTGTGCACTGGTTGGTTTTGCGTGGAAGAGCAGCTCGTATATTTAGTCCATACATGTCCCTTACATCTCCACATATGTTCTCTTTCATGTCATGCACAAAATGGCTTCAGTGCATAATTTCCACTTCTTTCACAATTAACCCCAGGCTTAATATGAATGGGACGGTATATTTGCTATAGAAATCTAACTTAAATGTCAGGATGCTGCAGCTTGTCATAGTCAAGTATTGCATAGAATAAACGTTATACTTTCTTTAAGATCACATTGATAGGTGGATATTTGGTGAGTTTCATGTCGGTAATATATTCTATTTCCCCATCCCCCTTTGTCCAATCAGTAGAGGGATAGCTGGGAAGTGCTTTGGAATGTAAATTGAAATTGAAGTATTAGCATGTCATCTTGGGGTTGGGTTGTAACAAGAGGTGAGACGTATTCAACCCCGTAGCTTGTCCAAAGGATTTACTACTACTACTACTACTGCTACTACTAGGCCACAGCTACTATTACTAGGCCTCGACATAATAATGTCGAGGCCTCTCAAAGCGCTACACTGTATTCTCACTCCACACTCAGTGGTGGTAACCAATGACCTCTTTCACACTAGGCAAGTGGTTGTTGACTTACCTAAGGACACAACAACAACAATGCTCTAACCACTGAGCCACTGTCAACCCACTGCTACTACTAGGACTATGAGTACAACTACTGCTACAACTACTGCTACTACTACTGCTACTACTACTGCTACTACTAGGCCTTTGACTACGACTACTGCTACTACTACTACTACTGCTACTACTAGGACTATGACTATGACTACTGCTGCTACTATTACTACTACTGCTACTACTACTGCTACTGTTAGGACTATGAGTACGACTACTGCTGCTACTATTGCTACTACTGGGACTATGACTACTGCTATGACTACTGCAAATGTCAGAGTGACTATCCAACAAGCCATTGCTTAATCTTAAATTGCAACCCACCTGAACTGTAAATTAAGCAAATACGTTATTCTTGAATTGGACGAGTTACAACCTGAGTTCAGTATTTTCTGGGAACAACGAGAACAAGGAAACATTTTTGCTTCCGTCTAACGTCTTTTGATAGTGTCTGTTAGTGTACCTCATTCAGTGACAGTTCCTCCACACACCCATGCGTTCACTGTTTTTGTTTGACTGGGGGTGTGTCTCTAAGCTCGGTACTACACAGGTCTGGGTAAGAGGCCACATTCTTTTACAGTGAATGTGCTCAAACGTGTAGATCTTCACGGGAGCCGCTCGTGTCAATGCAACTACACGGGAATACTGTCAAACGGATACATGTTTCCACACGAACATGTCTGTTTACGGTGCATGGCATACACTGCAAAAATATGGTATTCACGCGAGTTAAATTTACCCAAATGAATTAGCTTAAACAAGTCAAATAATATATACAGTACTAATATGAGAAAAAAAAAGAAAGAAAATTGGTGAAAAATCTCATTAAGTTGCATTGTAACTTGACCTTGACAGTACATGTGACAGTGTGTTACATGGTGAATACTTGACCCAAACCATAATAGAATTGAATAAAATGTGTGGACTTTTAAATAAATAAATAAACAAATGCGAGCCGAGTTCAGTCCGAACAGACTTAAAATATATCTTTAATTCCCATTTTGTCTGTATAATTTTGGGCTTACCTGCTTCTGAGAAAAAATAAAAAGGTTATGCCCTCAAGTAAACACCACTCAAATAAGATAATTATTCTAAACTCATGTAATTTTAATGTATGTGTGCATGCACTTTTTTTGCAGTGTTGGTAGAGATTGTTGGATCGAGTTGAAGCCGGAGTCTGCAGCCTCTCCTCTGTTTGACCAGCAGAGAATATGACTCATTATAAATTCATATGGGCTCATTAGGGCCCTATACAAATATTAGCCATGGAGATTGTACCATAGGGCACCATTAAAACATGCGCGAGCTGGGTTTGAACAAGCACAGATTAGAATGGTATAGATGGACTTGTTTTGCCATTTACCTGTGTTCAGAAATTTAAATTGGGTTAAGAAGTAGGGTTAAAATGTCCCATATCAGCAAAATAAGATGAGCTATTACAATGAGAAAAGTTATGTAAAATTAAATGCATCTTTGGTTTGCAGTTTAATCCGGGAATACTTAAACGACAGGCAAAACAATTACTTGGGTGTGGAGAATAGTTCTGGTGGTTATATAAACTAGAGATCAAACGATGTGGTTTTTTCATGGCCGATGGTGATTGTTTGGGTCTGGGGCGGCCTGTGGGTGATGGGCTCTGCCTGTGGTTTTTGGTCGATGGTTTTGGGCCAATTTTTGTTCTCCCCATTTTGTGTCATCTGAATTTGCTGCGGACACACCCACAGCCCTTTTTTTGCCTTTATGAGAGCTGTGGTCGCGCTTTGTGCAGTTGTCTCTTCATATTGAAGTGTTAATGTAAACATTTGTGTCTATGTTCAATGTATGTATGCAGCGGTTCGATCAGGGCGGGATATTGGCCTATGATGGAGATTTGGGGCCGATAGCTGAGTCGAAATATCTCTATAAACTTTGGTGCTTGGACCTCGGGAGGTAGAGACATGATTGACTTGATGTTTACACCAAAAATCTGATCATAATCTGGTCATAATCTGAGATCTGGAGTTAACCTACTTATCTGTATCCCTTAATGAGCATCAGTACATGGCAGTTTGTCTGATCTAATGAAATATGAAGGAGAGGATGTATACATGCTACAAAGTTGGTTAGCGGTCGATATCGCTGATTGACTTTCATGTCTGTGCTCTGTCTGTTCTGATGCTGAGACTACTGATGGATGCACTGCACTTTTAATCACATTTGAATGACTCTAATCCATACAGTTATGAGGTATCTATCAGAAACATGCTCTAGTCTGACGCGGGCTCGGGTGTGGAGAGAAATACACTTTTTATTTATTTGAGCAATTAAAAGTTGCGTTCTACCTTGTTAAGTAGTGCGTAAAGGTGCGTTATGTAACTTTTCTGGTGGAGGGTCTGCCACCTGCTCATCCCCATGGAGAAGATGGCTGCCATGTTCCCCAGGAAAGCATCTCTCGCTCTGTCTCTCCATCTCTCCATCACTCTATCTATCGCTCTCCTGATTCAAACTTGATTTTTTCTAGTCACTTTTCGTCCCCTCTCCATTTCTTCTCCTTCACTACCATCTTCTCCGCTTCTCCTTTCTTTTTATTATCTTCGTTCTGATATTTCCGCTCCATCTCTCCATCCCTGCATTCACATCTTTGCTTTGAGAATTGAGAGGCCTGTTCTCCCTATTGAACAGTGCAAATTGAATGACTATAATGGTTTTCACATCTGCTAATTATCTTTTAAAATAAGAGATGTCACAGTGTCCCTGTTTAAAATTATGTTCCAAGTGTTGGTAGAACTGGATTTCATTTTCAAAAATTCTTGACAAAATTGAGAATAGTTTGCAAAATTAACTTTTTTCAGATAGATTAACCTCCCCATTCTCCTGGTTTAGTTTTAACCCTGATGCCCTTCCTTACATTGCAGGGTCTGCCTAAACTTGTCAGCAATAGCAAATCTGTTATACGCTCATTCAGTTTTCAACATGCCAGTTATTTTCAAAGTCCTATAAGCTAATGTGGTCATGTTATAATACAGTTTCCTTATCAATAACACATCTTACGTTGTGTTAAGATCAATACTTTTTATTATTATTTTGAAAAAAAAAACGAAAATGAATTGATTTTAATTTGTGAACTTCACTTTAACTAAACATAAACTTGCTGTGGATTGTAAAAGCTTGGTACCAGAGATTGGCTTTTGTATCAGCTCAAAACCTCCATCATGGGAACACTTGCCTTCCTTGCATATTCCACTTAAAATTGGATAAAAGTAACTGTAAGCACCAACCAATGTTTTTATCTCCCTTGAATGGTTGATCACGAGTTTAAAGTGAGTTTGGATCCAGGAAAGGCTCTGGAAGTTTCTGGTTGCCGTGTGGTTTCCGAGGAGTTGATTCTCCATTCGGCCTGGCCTCCGCTAAAGCAGAGACAAGTGTGCACTGTTTTAATGGGACCCACCAGAGACTAACCAGAAACACAAAACTCTCTAAACTAAAGAATGAACAGACACCAGCTCCAGCCCCATAGGCAGCCTACACTATCAGAGGGACAGGAGGGATAGTAGCCAAAACGTTACTCAAGAGCAGCACAAGTAGTTGGCTAAATACTGACTTTAAAATGAACTAGTTCTGTTTTTCACATTTTTAACTGTTTGCAGTGGCCCAAAGTTATTCCTCACTTACCTTATACATTCAGAGCATCCTAATTATTCACCAGGATGAGCAATAAGCACTTTTCACAACTTTCAGATGAGAGTGGAGTTTTGCCGTCACGGTAAAGCTAACAACAGTTGGCATGCTAACACGCATTTCCTGATTCTTGAACAACAAAAAGGTTTATAAATGGATGCAGACAGCAAAGTGCACATATTTTGACCTCAAGAGCTGCTTATACAAATCTGTACTGGGACAGGACACATTCTGCTCAAAAACATGGGAAAAGTGGGTTCAGGGCTCTAAAGACAAAGTACGTGATACTACTGGTTTAGTTACGGAAAATTATTGGAATTCATTTTTTACAGTGGAGTTTTGACTGAAACATTGTCATGTAATATTACATATAATGCATTGGCGTATTTAGCAGTGAATAGCCTGAACAGTAGGCTCATAATGATGCCATAATTTATCCAAATTAACCAGATGAGTGGGTCCACCCTCGTGGGAGGGGCTTAAGCGGCATTTACGCTTCAGAGCCAAACTAGAGCCAGACACTGTGCCAAATCTACTCTAAAAGAGCTCAGTTAGCACTACAGATGTATTTTCTAATGATAACAGCATCATTATTATTTAAAAAGACAGGACCCCTGAACTTTGTAATGTGCATGTCCTCCCTGTGTTACTGTGGCAGAGTGGTTATCCTGTCTCCTCCTCTCAGTAAGGAGGTTGTGGGTTAGACTCCTGATCTCTCTGAGTGTATAAATTCCATAAATGTTGCTTTTGCAAAGCTTACTCATAACTTTTCCATGCAGCGCATACCTGTTGTTCCATAAATATCTCTGTTATTTCTCTCTGGCTCTGACCTTTTCTGTGAAGCTTATTGAATCGGGTGCTCGCTGTTTTTACCCTAAATGCACTTGTGCTCTGTGCTACTGCGACTGCATCAGGAGTCTATTGTAATCACATTTGGAGAAGTACGCTTATGTTTCATTCATGTGGAATTTAACAACAAAAAGAGGATGTGTGAGCATATTCAGGCTTAATGCATTTTGCTTTTGACAGAAAAATAGGAAAACTGAAATGAATAGCTGAAGGGTGTATGTAGTTTCAAGCAAGTTTCTTCAGTTATCAACAAACCAGGTAGTATTGGCTCAAATGCAACTACTACTATTACTACTACTGTACATGGAAGCCACCCTGACTAGTGTTGTCACGATACTCACATTTCAAACTCGTTACAGAGCTAAGAAGAAGGCTTCGTACCAATTTTGACACAACAATAATTTGTTTCTTTTTTCGATTGCAAAAAAATCCGATACTAGTATTGGACATCAGCACAAATCGACTTCCCAATATCGGTTCAGCCGAAACCCCAGATGGACTATTTACTGGTCGTAGTTGGCCCTGGAAGTCTCATTGCTTGAACCTTTACTTAAAGCTGTTCTGTAGATACTTGATAAATAACAGCTACATTACACATTTGGATCAGTTTTGTCTTATTTTATATTTGTTAATAAAAGCTGTTTTCAGTCTCTGCACTGGTATCTATTAATATCTGGTATCCACAGATACTTAAAGCTGTAACTGTCGGTATCTCAACTGAAAATGCTGCATTGGGGCCTAAAATTTTCAACAGTAAATAACTCTATTTTCTTAAATTGTTCCACATGGTACCATACCATTCTCAAACTAGTTCCAAATTCAAATTTGGGATTTTTATGTGATTTTTAGTTTTGACCAAATGAATATCTAATTTCAAATGTGATTATGAATTAGTATTTGGGTATCTTTTTCTTTTCTTTTTTTCTTTTTTATTATTTTACAAACCTGACCTAACCACACTAGAACCCTTACACTGGAAATCAAGGCAAAAGCACTGACAGTATCATAACTACTGCAGACTAGTGCTGTCACGATGCTAAAATTTCAAGCTCAATTTTGACACTAAGAAATAGACTTGATTATACCAATTCAGATACCACACTGATAACAAAACACTCTTTATTTAGACAATAGAATGTGATTTTCAACAGTACTTTCATTTCTGTCCTGTGAATGTGACTACTTCTGACCACCCCACTGCAGACAACATTTCAGTGCATTGTGTCGACTTGTGACAGCTCCCAGCATTGAAATGGAGTGGCTAATTCCCTCTGTACAAAGCCTGTGTTGTGACTGTAGATTCCGATCTGTGCATTTCCTCTGGATGTAAGAGGGAGCCAAGTGTCATTCTGCTGCTGCGATGACTAAAAGATCCTCCTCCTCCACACGGATAAAAACACGCACTCGAACGCACCACGGCTCCTCGCAAACACCCACCACAGTGCAAATGTACCGAGTGACAGCGAACGCACCGCTAATCGCTACCTCTCCTCCGCTCAGCCCCAGGAACCCAGAATTACAACGCTATTTGACATTTCTGCAAATCCCACAGACTTGAATAATACGAATTCTGCCACCGAATCAGATCGCAATGTAACTGTTGTTTTGGTGAGGATTTGAAGTCACACGTTTTCTTTTTTTTTTCTAATTATGAATTGATTTGGTGGGGTAGTATTTGAGGTAGTGCCGTCATGATACTAAAATTTCGAACCCGATGAACTTTCAATACTAAGGAATAGACTCGATACTCAATATCGATTCCTGATTCCGCAATGATTATAAAAACACGAGAAAACAGAATGTGATGCGGCTTTATATCTGTGTAATCCCTCAGTCGTCCAGTAGGTTCCATAGTGGTCCTTGGGCGTGTACTAGTCTATGTGTCTTATACTTGTTCTGATACAGCTCAAGATCATTCTAAAGGTATTCAGGAAAGGTTCATTTCTGTCCTGTGAATGAGACTTTTGTTAGTATCGATATCTATTTTCTGTACTAGTTTTAGTATCAACTAGTATCTGATTTTTGATACTTTGACAACCCTAATCAGTGGTAAAGATTTATTATAGTTTTGCATGAGTTAAGTGGCAGTTTTTAGAAAAAAATAATGTTGAAGAAATGTACAAAAATACAGGAAGTAGCACTGAGTTCTAAACTTGAATACCTCTACTTATGTCAACTATACACATTCCCTCCACAATGCAGAGACACAGACAGTTTAAACCTTCATTCAATAAAATATAGACTTGTTAACATTATGGTTGCTAGGTAACATGGAATTACTTCTGTCATATCTGCTGCCCGTGTCCAACCAGGAAGTCAAATTATAAACTTCACCAAAATTGTCAAACTAGAGAAGATTTATTTATTTTTTGTAAAATCTTAAATATAATGACGTTAGCTATGTTTTGGTGAAGTGTGTACTTGAACCTGATGCACTTTAAGGCGAGTTGAGGCAAAGGGTGCAGTCAAGAATGTTGTATCTTTATTGACATAATTACTATAAACTATTATTAGTTTCACAGTTGAGGTATGTTATGTGATTTGTACTCTGTCCCAACCTGAACATGATTTGCTCATTACAAAATCTCTTATTGTGTTATTTGGCACAGCTTTCAGAACACACTGTATTATCTGATGGTGTTGATTAATAAGGTAATCATTTTAATTTATAACTGTGAAATGTGTATTTTATGCATGTTGCTCAATCTAACTTTGATGATGCACTAACTGACTTAAAGGTGCTGTACCTGATCTTAAAAATGTGTAAAATGGAACTAGTTAATTTTTATACAAATTTCAGAAACCAGAGCAGAGTGATGGTAAAGCTAACAACTAGCATGGTAATGCATATTTCCTGATTATCAGGCAATAAAAAGCTTTCTAATTAGCTGCAGACAGCACACAGCGGATTTATTTTGACCTCAAGAGCTGCTTATATAATATATCTGTACTGGACATTTTGCTCAGATACATGGGAAAAAGTCAGGTACAGGTACAAGTTTATCTTTCACAAACTGTAATTTGTATTATTAACATTCTATATTAGCTTATTTAATATTCATTTTGTCATGTTATGCCACTATAAAAATAAATACTGTTTTGCAAAATTGTACTTTTGAGCTGTTTTGAGAATGCTTTTGTTAACAACTAAGCAAGGCCCAAAGTAATGTTTATAAGACTAGTGGTATATTTGTTATTATGGCAAACGGGTTATAATGGCAAAACAGGACCAAGCCCCACCTGGAGTGTGGCTGTTGCCTGTACACATGGTTATTGCTTTGAGAGGAGCAGAGAGCATTATGGGTAAATAAAAGAGAAAGCTCAAAGGACCACATCAAATGAACAGTCCCAAAATAATGCAGTGTGTTTTCTATGGGAGGCAGATGAGAGGGAGGTTAGCTATGTTGTATGGTTTAGCTCAGGTTATGTGCTTTTTTGTGTGAGTTTTTAAAGCCAATTTATAGACATAAGTTTCATATATTTGACTTTTCTTCTATCCCATTTACCATTAATAATTATACGCAATTCATTTAACTGTATTAGCGTGTGTGTATCTGATTCCACTGTTAAAGTACACTACATAACTTTTTTGGTAGAGGTTATGCCATCTACTTATCTCCACAGTGTTATTGCTTGAATGTTCCACAGTATGGCATTAACCTTGTCTTATCTTGCATTTATTCAATTATAGGTGAAAAAATGCTTTGAAAAACATGCAGTCTTACTGTGAGGGGGCTCTGCTCTCCACAGATCTAACCTGTAACTTGACCTGACGGCTTGTCTCCATAGACATATATGCTTATTTATGCTTCACATGTGTTGCGCCCTTTGGCAAAACACTGAACCAGCAAATTTACAGTGCAGTTCTTGATGTGTAGCAGCTTTGGGTGAAGATGATAGACTGGCTGTGTACTTTTAATTTATGACCAAAATATCTCATATCTGTTAAAGATGCAGTATGTAACTTTTTGGCTTGTCTCCATGGAGGTGTTATTTCTTCAAGTACAGTTTTTTTTTTTTTTTTTAATTACAGTATTTTTGTAGATGTAAAAATACCTTGAAAAACATGCATTCTTGCTGTGAGCGGGCTTGCCTCTCCAGATATCTGATCTGGTGAAGTTACCTGCTAGTTTCCAAGGATATAGTAGCCTCTAATGCTACACCGTGGAAGATTTCAGCCACAGCAATCATAATAACCAATTCTCTGATATGGTCCAATGATTGTGATAATTATGCTGCAAAAACACACCAAATTGTCAGTTTTTGCTGTTAAATTATACATTGTCTTTGCACAGGATCCTGGCCAAAAGCTTCTAGCCTAATTGCTTTTCATGCTCCTGTCATCTTATTATACATTTATATAGCCTTTTGTACCATTTCATTGAATTAACATATGTTCACAGCATGAAAGTCCTATACCATTCCAATCTCCAGTCTTCCAGGCCAACAAAATAAATAATAGCTTTGCACCAGTGGGCGAAATTGAATCTGGTTTTCCTCTAAGCAGAAAAATGGCCTGTATTTCTAACTCTGCCATGTGACAAATGTGGTTTATTCCATGCAGTTAATACCAGTTTGCCCCGGGTTAACAACTGGTGCATTCCCATTGAAACCAGTGCAGTGAATCCGTCAAGCTGGAAGCCCGAGACTGGTCCAATGAAATGAATTATGGTTGAGTTGGTTTGTGGTTGAAATCCAGAGGTGCGATTGTGTAAGGCTAGATCCAAATTTCATTTAATGTAAATGGGAGATAATGGATTATGTCATGGATTATTGAAATATAAGTATGCATCTTTAAATGGCAAATTGAGAGTGATTATATTAATGTAACTGAGAACAAGTTCTGAGCCTGACTTAAACCACAACTTAAACCACGACTTAAACCAGGGCTTAAACCAGGGCTTAAACCAGGGCTGAAACCAGGGCTGAAACCAGGGCTAATGAAATTCAACTAGGTCTAAACCAATGAAGATACTGAAATGTCATATATGGCACCAAAAAAGGACCAAAACATGGTATGATGTGGACTAAACTAGTACTGTATTAGAATAATGTAAACATGTAGTAAAATCGTATTTAAAAATCACAATAACAAAAAAATGCCCATATTTCAACCTGTAATGGTCTCGTTGATGCCAGTGCAGCAAATCCATCAGTTGAGATTGGCTTTCCGCTCGCGTGTGCTAGCGTTATAGCGGTTAGCTCATGAATCGCCGCAGTAAATCGCCCATAGTAAAGTCATGTGACGCGGGGGACCTTGTGCGCTGATTCCACTGGCTGTGTTTACAATGGTGGAACGACCTTCACGCCTTCAGCTGCCTTTTTTTCATTATAGTCCCTTTATTTTGAGTCCCAACCTACAAGCAGTTACAGTGATAAGTATATGGACTAGTGAATTTTATAGTGCCCTACTTAGTGATTAATCGCAATCGAAATCCAATTAGCAAATCGTACAGGCTGCAACGCAATCCTTGTCAACAAAAAACACGATTGGATATTTTTTACCAAATCGTTCAACCCTTGTCCCAAGCCACAGGCAGTCACAGTGATAAGTGTACAGTATATATGGTCTAGTGACTTTTACAATGCCCTTCTTGTATTGTAGTGAGCGGGGTTCAAAGGAGAGTGGGCAGATATAGGGTGTGATAAGATGAATGGGCAGTTATACGAACTTTCTTTCACGGAACTTATGGTGGACTTTGAAAATCTTGTGTACATTTGTTCTGCAAGGTTAATTCATAAAAATGCAAGTACAATTTATTGGTTTAGACCTGTTTCATACCTGGTTTAGTCCTGGTTTAGTCCTGGTCTAGCCCTGGTTTAGTCCTGGTTTAGACCTTGTTTGGTTAGTTCTGGTCAAGACTTGTTTTAGTCTTAGTTTAGTCATGGTTAAGTCCTGGTTTAAGACTGGTTTAGTTCTGGTTTAGTCCTGGTTTGGTCTTTGCTTCATCCAAATGTAGTCGAGTTTTTGTTGAAAGTTTAGCCCCATTTCAGTCGTGGTTCAGTCCATGTTTAGTCCTGGCTAAATCTGTGTTTATTCCTTTAGTTATTCTAGACATTCCTTCATTGTAATTCGATTCAGTTTAATACTTATAGAGCACATTATTCTGCCGAGGCAATCAGTTTTCAAACAGCACAAGCTTTTATACTCCAGATTTCCAATGGGGCAGAGCTAATATTCCACTCTGCAAACATCCCAGCGTATAAAGGTTGTGTAGAGACGAGATTAGAGCCCATATTTCAAAGTGACCCACGAGAAAAACAACTTGCAGACAAATACAGATATGCAAGTCAGTGTTTGAATATGATCCTTTCAAGTTTGACCTCCAAAAGTGCGCCCCATGGTCCAACAAAATCACCCCAGAATTCAGATAAGCCATAAGAATCAACCTAATGTTATTTCTTAAAGCTCACAATCTGAAAATGCCTTTGTAATCAGTGAAATGTACCAATCGACTGAGTTTTTTTTTCGACATCCAGAGACGAAAATGTTCTGCTAAAGAGATTTTGTTGCTCAAGTATAAGGATTATTACAGCAACAAAACCTGTATTCACCAACCAGGAGTTTTTAAAATGCTATGAGATTAGATTTGTTTGTCAAGGTCGTAGAAAGATGTGGAATGTGGAATTTCTTTCAACTCCATAATGCACAGTCAGGATAGAAGAGTGTCTTGCTCAAAAGCATATCAGCAGTGTGCATTGGTGGTAGCGGGAATCAGTCTATCAGCTCTCTGGTTAGTCGGCAACTGGCTGGTTTTGTAGCTCTATAAATGTAGCCATTTTGTAGCTAGCAACTATCCATATCCAAAATGCTAATATCGTTAAACTGAATAGCCACAATTATAGTCCATTATAGCATTTTATAGTATTTTTTTTTTTCTTGTTACGTTTTGGTCGAGTTAATTGTTTCTATAATCACAATTTTAATTTTGATTTAGACCTATTGTAATCACATTTTTTTTCCATTATACAGCAGTACTACTGTACAGCTCTGTTGTAATAAAGTCTCCTCTGATAAGCATAAATTGCATGCGCATTGAATCCAATTATACGAGGGAAGGCCATAGCATATTATAATTGCTGATAGATTTGATAGTATCCAAAGGTAGAGCTTCCTGTTCCCATGATGCTTTGGTGTTGCCTGCTTTGGTCACATGACTCCATCAGTCTTCTTCTGGTGTGTCGGGAGGCAGTGGAGGGTGGACAGTCCAATCAGCTTCGTCCTTGAGCTCGGAGCCAGAGCCATCATTACTGAAGGAGAGGGGAGACTGCACTACATACGACATGCTAATACCGCCGTGAGGGACAGGAGAGGAGGGCAGGGAAGTGTGTGGGTTCGAACGGGTTTAGAGCAATCTTTAACCGCTTATTATCAAAATTCCATATTGCCGATCAATCCCTGTTTTCACTGCCACCGGCATATGGCATCAGTTGCACCAATGTATCCAGTTTAGCGTGTCCTTGAAATCTATTCCATTTTTAGAAACCAAAATAACCAAAAGCTTTTTTTCCCCATTTTAGTCCTAGTGCGGCCAGTTTTAGACTTGGACAATCATGAGATTTCAACAAAGTTCAACAAACAAGTGAGATATTCAGGCAGTCTAGCGATGGCCAACCTACTTTTTCATAGTTGGTACAGTGACGGGTTTTAAGCCGATCTTGTCTGGGATAGACCAATTCTAGACAATTTTTAAACGTATTTTATTGATCCTAATTTTGCACCTGGCAACAGTCAGTCCACAGTAACTGGACTTTTCTTGCATGTATTGTTTTGGTTTTGACCTGTAAAGTACTACATCATATTTTGCATATTTCCATTGTCCACTAACTTGACGTTTTGTTTATAGCAGAGCCTGTCTTGGGGCCAAAGGTCACAGTGCAGAGTTCAGTCTTGTCTTTGTTTCTGCCGTATATGGTCGTCGGTCTGCGCCACGGGAACGACCAGCACGTGTGCCGCTTTCTCTCTCTCTCTCCTCTTTCTCTTCTGTCCGCCACTTTCTCCCTTGCTATCCTCTCCTCACTCTCTCTTTCCTCTTTTCCCTCTCTCCCTCTTGCACTCCCTTTCTATCTCTCTCTTCTCTCCTCTCACATCTTCATTTTCTCTTCTCTTCTTTCTCTCACTTTCTCTCTTCCACCTTCTTTGTCTTCTCTCTCACCTCCTTTCTTCTCT
>KN480691.1:110914-129644 GCA_000787095.1 Periophthalmodon schlosseri
GGGAGAGAGGAGAGAAGGATAGAGACAGGTGCAGGGAGAGGGAGAAATAAAGGGACTGAAAGATGAAGAGACAGAGAGAAGGGAGAGTTAGCCTAGAGAAGAGACGGATACAGAGAGAGAGCAAAAGATCGTAGCGAGGCAGAAATGGAGTGACCAGAGAAGGAGAGAAAGGAGAGAGGCGAAGCAGAGCGCCACATGCATTTAAATGGAGCAGCACAATTCACTCTAAAGGAGGAAATGCATTAAAGGCCATTAGATTCCTCAGCAGTTTCCAGCAGACGCCGGGATAAACAAAAGAGGGAAAAATAGAAAATTATCAAACTATTTCTTTGACAATATTACAATGCAATTATAACATATAGCATGTTTAAAGAGCTGGTATTACACTTCTATGAGGCTTTAATTGCTAACACATAATTTAGATCATATTATTTCTATTTAAATTACCATATTACCTTTTTATTGTTTTGAAAATGCTAGTTCACCAAAAACATGTATCAAAATGCTTAATAAGGTCAGAGTCCCTGCTCCCTTTGCTCTCCGTGCTACGTCACTCCTCCTTCAGAGCGCTATCACATTACAGCCTGCGTGCAGTTTGCTAATGAAACTACTGCACATCACATCAGGTTTGTGAAGTTGTAGTGTATTGTTTTGTATCACACTTTTGTATATTTATTTAAAGTTGCTGTGCAGGAGCATGGGTGACGTAGACTTGTGGGCTGAGCACTGTACAAGCTCGTACTGATAACCATAAGGATTTTTTGAATAGGGCCCAGGAGAGATCGCTAGATTACTCAGACATGCATGGATGAGATTAAAACCTCTTCAGGCATGTTTTTGATGAGGGAACAATGTTATAACATGGTAGAAAACTCCAAAAAGTCCATTTTGCATAATACCACCTCTTTAACTCTATATTCGTATTCTTTTGATTTGTACTATATTGAATCTTAGCAACAAAGTCTGCATTACTAAGAGAGGCTCAAAAAGTAAACTTGGGATTGTTTGAGTGAGCGCTCCAATGACAAGCCGCCAGCCTCAGTCATAGATTAAGTTACAACGATACAACTCATGCTTTGTCCAGGCAACAGTCTCCACTTCCTTCAGCTGATCATTTTTGTGTTTTTTTTTTGTTTCATAGTCTCATTTATTAGCATATTTGTAATTAAGTGCATAGTGGTTAGCATTCTTGCCTCACAACGAGAAGGTCCCAGGTTTGAGTCCCGAGATTTCTGTATGGAGTTTGCATATTCTCCCCTTGCCTGTATCTCTATGATCACTCTCTTGCCCAAAACCCTAACCCAAGATCACGAGATGGGCCCTTGGGTGCTGGACTATAGTCACCCACTGCATTGAAGGATGGGTCAAATGTAGAGGACAAACTTTCTATAAGGACCATAAATTGTAGCTCTTTCTCATTAAAAATGCACTGTGTAACTCTACTAATGGAGTGTCTGCCATCTGCTTGTCTCCATGGAGCTGTTATTGCCTTGCCTTGAATGTTCCACAGGATAGCATTAAACATATTGTTTTCATTGCTACAAAAACTACACCTGCTACACCTTGAAAACATGCATTATTGTGGTTCTGATCTGTAACCTTGTTGTCACGATACTAAAATTTCAAACTCCATTTCGATACTAAGGAACTGATTGTAATTTTCATACACAGAATCATAGTACTTTTTTGTTACCATTAGCTCTTATGCTAAAAGGCTGAAAAAACTGTTGAGTATCTGTATCTAGTTTCAATATTAGCTTTAGTATCTTATTTTCGATCATTTTGACAACCCTATAACCTTGTCATGCCTAATTTAATGGCACACTGTGTAACATACCAGGCGAAGCAATAACATCTCCAAGAAACAGGTGGCAGAAAGTTACACAATGCACCTTTTTAAAACTTTATTTTTTCTTATAATTTCCTCCTCAAAATAAACCCACCAACAAACATTATTATTCACATGTTGCCAATCTCGCTCTGCAGATTTCGGGCTCCTCACGTTGTGTTTTGGTCCAAATCGTTTCATTGACACTTTGATAATGTGTGTTGTGTAAAAGTGCTCCCTGAGTGCACAGTGTTTGGCTCGTAATCAGCATCTCGTTAACCTGAGCGGCCACAGCGTTTCCGTGGCAACTGCATTCAACAGAGACGAGACAAATCTGGGTTTACCTGTTTACCTCACCACTGGAACCAGGCAGGATTCAGTGCATTTTGGGATATCGTAAAGTAGCAATAAGGGATATGAGGGAATTGGTATATATACATTTTAAACTAGCAATCTTGAGCTGTAGCCATAGCTGCCTTAGAATTTTTGTGCTGGTTTAGTCCCGGTTTAGTCTCTACCTGTAATTATAGTGTAGTCTTAAAAATCCCCTGGCTTTGTTCTGCTTTGGTCTGGTTTAGTTCTGGTTTAGTCCTGGCTTAGTCTTGTTGTGGTTTAGTCCTGATTTAGTCAGTGTTTAATCATGGGTTTGTCCTGGTTTAGTCTTGGTTTTGACCTTGTTTTTACCTGTTGTAGTGTAGTCTTAGGAATGCCTTACTTAGTCCTGGTTTAGTCCTGGTTTAGTCCTGGTTTAGTCTTGAATCCTGAGTCTGAGGAGGTTTGTCCGTTTAGCTTAGGTTTTGACCTTGTTTATACCCATTATATGGTAGTCTTAGAAGTTCCCTGGTGTATTCCTGGTGTAGTCCTGGTGTAGTCCTGGTGTAGTCCTGGTTTAGTCCTGGTTTGGTTCTGGTTTAGTCTTGGGTTAAGACCTTATTTCTCCTGTTAAAGTGAAGACAGATTTTAATATCTCTTGTTACTACTAAAGCCACTGCCCTGTATTGCATTAGCACATGATTGCAGTCCTTTATGACCAGGATAAACATTTGTGGAAAAGCTGGTTCAGTTTAAATCTGTTTGTTCAAACTCTTGTCTGGTTAAACACACAACAGTGAAGCCTTGATCCCATTGTATTTAGTGCATAATACTCAAACAGTTATTCAGTGAGCCACACATTCACTGGCTATAAATGCACAAAAGACCAGAGAAAATTACTCATGCAAATGGAAAAGTTATAGTTGTGATCTAATATTGCTGGTCGTTCACGTTCTAAAATGTGATTGCAAGTGGCATTCGTTTCAGCTTCCTTTTATAAGTGACATTGTGAGGACCTTTCGCCATTCAAAAGATAGGATAGTTTGTTTTAAATTGTTCTTTGCTCTGGTATTTTTATCAGTCTGAAACCCATGGATATAACTGTGGGGGTGATTCACTGTTTTTGATATATATCCTTATGATTCACAAATACTGCACCTTATCATTATTTGTTTGGGATTGGCTCCACACACTTGTCATATTAATCTTGTGGTTTAAAGTTGTCTCAGCTGACACCAGTCATGTCTCGATGTTGAATAATGGCACCACTTTCTGAAGCCAGTGTTAAAAAAGTATTTACTTTTAAACTGACAGAGAAGACATTAAACACTGTGCCAGTTTGTTTGATGTGGACAGGGCGACAGATATTAACCATAAACCAGGTCAAATAATCTACATTTTTATAGTAAATGGCAAATTCCACAATAAATTCTGATTTGTGTCCTTTAAACATGCGCTTATCATAATGTATTTTTGTACATTAAGTTTAAAATTTGATAATTACTAATTTCACATAAATTTGTAATCGGTAGTGGAAAGTAACATAAGTAAAGTAAGTCAAAGTAGTAAAGTACTGTATTTAGGTTTACATTTTAGGTATCTGTACTTAAGTAGATTTTAAAGTGAATACTTTTTTATGTGAGAGCAGTATCTGTACTTTCTACTCCACTCCATTTTTGAACTGACCTGAAAAATAAAAGTATGAGACCTGCTAAAAGGCTGAGGGGTTTATTTTTAACACAGTCATAATTTGGGTAAACAAAAATATACAAATAAAAACAAAAATGGTTGATTCAATTGTTTCTGTAAAAATCTACATAATTTGAAGCTTTATAAGACCTCAAAATCTGTGCGAAATACTTTGACTTTTTACTCCTTAAGTACATTTTAAAACTGGTACTTTTACTTAAGTAGATTTTCATGTGATACTTTGGTATGTGTACTTTTATTTAAGTAACAAACTCGAGTACTTCTTCCACCACTGTTTGCAATACATGGATACAGTTTTTCGCACGAGATGGGAATAGCAGTAAGATGAAGGACCCAAAAGCTGCCACTAATAAAGACAATGGACTTGTTGACGCAAAATATTTTAGTTTCATTTTTAAACCCAAAATTATTGACAACAGCTCCACCAAGCAAATGCCAATTGGACCCCCACTGCTCCTGTATCCCTACACTACTGTCGCCTAAATACTACTTCAATACAAAGCAATACCACCTGGTGCGCCGTGTGGGAAACCGATTACTCCCCACTATTTTCTAGCGTCAAATGTGTCCACAATAGGCATCTTTTGGGATAATAATATGCTTAAAATATAACACAAACTTTGCTTAAACTCTTACAAATCTAAAACGAATCCCTTTCAAAGCAGCGTGTTTTAAGTCAATAGACAGTATGCTTAATTATTGTATTGTCTAAACATGCTAAAGTGTAATTACATAGTCCCTTTCATTCATGAGAAAAAAGCGGTTTAATTCCCTCTATGGCACCGGGCCAGGCTAAATCTCCCTGTAGCCAACACACACACAGTCACTATTGGAGTTATATGAGGCTCAGGGCTGTAAGTACAAGTGTCTACTGTCTGATCACTCAATTAGCGCTAATATGATCAGTTATAAGCCAATGCAATGGAGCTAACTGCGTACAAATGGGTTAGCATTAGCGGCTACTATAAAAGAAAAAGAAAAGTTTTAGATTTTATTTAAATTCCATCCTAGTTTGGGAAAAGATTTATTTCAGAATTATTGTGCCTAAGTGAATAACAGCTGTCGAATGAGTAATATTCACATAGCATAGTAGTAATCTGGATAGTTATTTTAAAACTACACCATTAAATGTAATAGTTTTTGGCATATAAGTAGTAATTATGGTAGACTAACTCATTTTGTAGAATACTTAGAGTAACCCAAGTTCTATGCATAAGCTTTTAGACTTGCAGTACTTTTTTAAACCGGATACCCTGCCTGTCATAACAAGGTAGCGTCTTGCCCAATGACGCAACAAAAGTAGCAACTTGGGCGAGGTTCGAACCACCAACTCTCTGTCAGTGGGCAAATGCTTAACCCACTCATGTTGTTAATGCGCTGTAGACAAATGAATGTGGTATTGAACCCATAATGCAGTTTGGAAGATTTAATATCAGTATGTATTTCCTCCTCGGTCTAGTCTTGGGTCTGGTCTTGGTCTAGTCTCGGGCTGGTCTTTAGTCTTGATTTGGTCCATAGTCTTGAGTAATGTTGTGATATTAGCCTCATTAGGGCTAAAGTCTGGAGCCGTCCTGTTCACCCAGTCACCCATGAATAACCTCTGCACCACCTCCACTAAGCTGGATTAATGCCAACAGTTGCTCAACTATTTTCTCCCGTCTCTCGTCTATCTCCTGTCTCGTACTGTCTCATGTGCTTGCAAAACCCAACCAGCTAGGTCCCCGTACCCTGTCTTCAACTTCCAATCTTCTGCATCCCATTGCCTGCTTCCCCTTAAGTGATTAAACATGCAAAAATGCAGAAAAAAACAATGGCATGAAAATTCAAAAAGGAAGTTTTACAGTTTTGTTTTTTTTTTAAATGATGATTATTTATGTTTGGATTTGTTGTATTGTGATTTAAGGCCTTTCTTTTTCTTTAAAGCACTTTGAATTACTTTGTGTACCAATTGTGCTATACAAATAAACTTGCCTTGCCTTGAAACTTTTTGTAAGCTAAATTGTATGCTCGCTCTACCCATTTTAAGTGCACATTTAAGAGAAATAATCTCACATGGACAAATCTTAAAGTCAAAAAATGAATCCAAACTATTTTTTACAGTGTCAAATTCCGTATCTCCTGTTTTTCCCGCCTTGATGCCTGGATTCACCCCTCACTTAAATAAACTCTGACGCTAATCCGGGTCTGTGGATGGTCCAACTCCTCCCCCAGTGTCTTCGAGATGAACTACTTCCCGAAACTACAAACTGGAATCAACGGTTTGGTTCTATTAAAACTACAATAGAAAACCAAATGATCAGAAGTCATTTGAACTTGTAGCAGAAGTGGGTGCAAATCATTAGTTTGAAATAATGGGTTTTTTGTTTTAACTGTAAATTGGCAATCATTTTGTTAAATAGATTTTTATTTCAATTGCTAATCAAATGTTCGGTGATAATTAGAATTAGCAGAAATAAGTATACGCAGTGTTAGTTAGAAATAATGAAATGGCTAAAACTTTAATTTTGGTGAATTCATTTTCAACCAACCATATATTTAAAAATTGGTAATAATTTGGCTCATTGAACGTGGCACCTAACTATTTCTTTGTAACTTGTGCTATCAAAATCAGTATGAAGCCACAAATTGCTAAAACTTCCCTTGTCAAATTGTATTGTCTTTGTATGCTATAGCTATAATGCTACATAAATTAGCCAGTAGTTAGCTATACCAGTTATAAAAAGCTTCCTAATTGGTTTTCCTTAGAGCTCGGTTAAGTTCAGGGTCTGCTGCTAAAGTGGACCGTCCTCTGTAGTGTTAGCGTAGCATGTAGGATCCCATTGGCTAAAAGGAGGTTGGGGATTAGCCACAATTAGCATCTTTAGCTGGAAATGGCCTGCATATAGTAAGCTGAGGAGAGGGTCAGAGGCGCACATGGCATATAGCCATGTGCTAGTCCCAAACTACATTAAAAGAAACCAGAGATTTCAACTGGGTCTGAACAAGTTAAAAAAATATATCTTAGTCCAGTTTTGACTAAATCTGTGGTATTTTATTTAAAGATACACTATGCAACTTTTCATCCATTTCTGTTTGGACCACTGCAAACAGAAGCAAACAAAGTTATTCCTCATTTACCTTATGCATTCCAAACATCCTAATTATTCACCACAATGAGTTTATAAGCGCTTCACACAAGTCTCATAGACCAGAGTTTGACTGTAAAGCCAATAACTAGCATGCTAACTGCCACTTCCTGATTACCGTACAATAAAATGCTTTCTAATTAGATGCAAACAGCCACGACAGACTTATTTTGACCTCAAGAGCCGCTTATGCAATATATCTGTACTGGACTCTGGGGCAAGTCATATTTTGCTCAAATAAAAAAGTTGAGTCCAAGGCCTTTAATAGGCTGTGAATCTGGAGCTGTCTAAAAGAATGGACTTGTAGTATTTGGTTGTATCAAATGGGTCTTGTCTTGTGGTGCAGAGGAGATTCTGTAGCAGTGGGAGCAGATGGCACGGCCGGCTGTCTGCGCGTTAGCAAGATTCAGACCAGACCACGAGACTCTCTCTATCCATCCATCTCTTTCTTCCTCCCCCCTTTTTCTCATCCTTTCTTTCCTCTCTTTCACACTTTTTTTTTTCTTTTTTTTCCTCCTTGTCCCACCCCCTCTCTTCATTCTCTCCTTCTCCACCTCCAACCTCTCTCTCTCCCATGTTCTGTCCTTCCCCCTCTCCCACCATCTCTCTTTCTATGTCTTCTAGCTGTCTATCATTTCCTCCTTCCCCCTCTATGCCCATTCCCTCTTTCACCCTCCCTTTCCCTAGCCTTCAGTTTCTCTTGCTTTTTTTTTCTCTCTCTCTTTTCCTCTCCCTCTTTTTCTCTCTAACTCTCTCTCTCTTTTTCCTCTCTCTCTTCCTCTCTCGCCTTTCTCTCTCTATTTTCCTCTCTCTCTTTCCCCACTCTTCCTCCCTTCCTCTCTCTCTCCCTGCTCTCCCTGTATCTCTCTCCTCCGTCCCTCCCTCCCTCCCTCTGTCTACATGGATGCAGGTGTACAGGGCCCAGGTGAAGTCTTCATTTTGGCTCGGTCTCCTCTTTCTGTCCTCCTGTGACTAAAAGAACATTGCTGATTCACTCCAAACTAAACAAACAAGCGTGAACACAAAACGATTTTTCATATTTGGGATGAAAGTCAAAGGGATTTTTGATTTAAATCTCTGAAAGCATCGTCCAAACCAGATGTGAGGATGAAATGGTTTGATTTTATGAAGAGGGGACAAAATACAGAGGGATTTGAGTGACAAGTGCTGCTCTGATAGGGAGATAAAGCTGATTTATCTTTTATAAATATGAGAATAAAAGACACATATTTCAGATTGAGACCAAACCACTGTCTGAATATGAATTTTACTGTCCAACAAAAGTAACAAAACAATAAAATAATCAAATATTGGTGGTACCAGCTCAGGTTGAGTGGCTGATGTACAAAGTTGGCTGTTGGTGAGACTCAATATATTATACTCAACAACAAACGCAGATTTAAACTAGGGATGCACCGATCCAATACTGGTATCGGATATCGGCACCAACACCATGAAAAAATAGCTGTATCAGATGTCGGCTTCCAAATATTGTTTCAGCAGATATCATAAAAACTGATGTAATAAAACTATTTCCTGGTTGTAGTCAGCCCAGAAAGTCTCATAATGTTTGAATCGATATTTATACAAAGTTGCTCAGCACTTACTTGTGAGATAAATAACCGCTCCATAACACATTTGGATCAGTTTTGTGTTTTAAGTTTTTTTTTTGCGTGTTTGTTTTAAGGAAATAAAAGCATTTATCGCAGCGACTAAAAACTGCAAATATTGAAACAACTTTATTCCACTATTTAAGATTTAAATAATGCAAGATAATCCCAGTAAACCATTTTTAGACTGTTTCATTAAAAAAAACATGAGCTGCAACAAATAAATTGCAGAATTTATCAATGTTTAACCATAAAAGGGACTTATCCACCCTTTGACAGCTCAAATCTTATCGTACTACAACAAAAATATCCCAAATCTCCCCACTTTTGCAGAGAAAAAGAACTCGCGATAAATATTGAGGTCCAAAATATATTGTTCCAACTTTCATATTGAATGTATATATTATCGTGACAGGCCTAGGTGTATCCCTTGTTTAAATGCAGAAAATTCACTTTTTGGGGGGGAAATTGTTCAACTTCATTATATATATTAAGTTTCCTTTATATAATAAGCAACAAAATACTGGCCAATATTTAATTTTGATTTATGTTGACCAACTATTTTCTCATCAATATAACCCTATTGATTCACAGACAGTGTTTACGTTTCTAGTGTGTTGCTAACCATCTAAAATGTAGTAAAATGGTTTGTCATTCGCGATCTCCATGCTGCTCTATACATTCAGCTTTAGTCCCTGGTTTAACTCTTTTTCCAAACCAAACACTTTTCCTTTCACACCAAAGTCCAACGTCGCTGCTGACTAATGCTCTCGCTGTTATCTCACTTTAAACTGCTCTCACTGCTTCCTGTTCAAACTACTACAACTGTACTTTACACTGGGACAAACCTACAGCTAAAACTATCACCTACTTACTACTCTGCTATTGCTATTAGCGTCAATGGCTTTTATCCTTGCTAGCTTATCGTAGCGGACAGTTGAATGTACATGTGTTTTTATGGCCTGGTTTCTTGGAAGTATACACAGTGAGATATGGAGAGTTCAAAGGACAAATAGTAAAAAGATGCCCATAGGTGCATAAATGTGAACTGAGTGTACTGAGAAAACGATTTGATATTTTATTTAGGCTAATATTTGTTTGATTACTAATTGTGTTGTGTTTACAAGTAGTCTGTGCTGGTTCTGAAATTGTGGTTCAGTCCTGGTTTTAGTCTTGGTCTGAGTCAGCAAAATCAGTGCAAGTCTGCACCAAGTTTAGTCCTGGTTTGGATCTAGTTCAGATCTGATTTTAGTCCAGGTTTAGAATTTGAATCCAGGGCTAACTTACTGGTGCCAAATCAGCTCAACCTAGTTTGGCTGTTTGAGACCTTGTTTATTTCTGGTTTAGACTTGGTTTAGTCCTGGTTTAGACCTGCATTGGTTCAATCCTTAATCCTGTTTTGCTTAGTTCTGGTTTATATCTGATTTTGCAGACTCAGACCAAGTTTAGTTTTGACTTGGATCCAGTTCAGTCCTGGTTTTAGTCCTGGTTTTTGTCCTGGTTATAGTCCTGGTTTAGAATTTGATCATATTGTTCACAGATTTTTGGTCTGGCTTGGTCCTGGTTTCAGTCTGATTGAGACCTTGTTTAATCCTAGTTCGGACCTGGTTTAGGCCTGGTTTAGACCTGCATTGGTTTAGTCCCAATTCAGGTTTAGACTAGTCCTTGCTTAGTTTAGCCCTGGTTTAAATCTGATTTGGATTATTTCGACCAGGTTTAGTCCTGTTTTAGTCCTGTTTTGGGTCTAGTTTAGACCTGGATTATCACTAGTTCATCTAGTGGCTTATTGTAATTTTACTTTCACTTCCCATATAGTTATTTTTTTATATTTAACAATGTCTTTATGGCTCCCTAAAGAACAAGTACGCAAATGAGAATGGTAAACACGAGTGTAGCACAGGCAAATAAACAAATATTTAAATTTGCATAGGGTAATTCAGGGCCAAGCCTCCTCAAGCCTCATAGAGATATTTATTTTAAAAGCTGGTACAGAGGAGGGACAGTAAGTTTATGATACAGAGGAGGGACAGTGGGCTTCCTCTAGGCCTCGCATCGTTCATCCCATATCAAAGAGTAGATTTATGGATATAGTGAAAATAGTTTGTGTAAGAGCAGAGGATGCCTTTTGTAATTTGACACTATGAGGTATTAAAAATGCCTCTGCTTGGAAACAGTGATGTCACGAGCAAACTGCAAGTGTGATCTATACAGAGAGAGAGGTGATGGACAAGGTCAGAAAATCACCACTGTTATTAACCAATGACTATTTTAAACAAGCAATGACTGAGGGTGACATCGTGTCTACAAGGTGATATTCTTGAAATGGAAGAATAGATGATGAAAGGTTATACAGTGATGTTTCTGCTTTTTTGTGGTTAATTTCACCGTCTAGTCTCTTTTGTGCAATACTGAAGCCAAACAAACATTTACAAACACATTTTAGCATAGGCTACTGATGCGTTGCAAACATTTGATCAGCTTATTGATACTGTGTCACTACCCAGTGCATTACCCATAATGCACTGTGATGCCTTCATCACATCTGGCAAGGCAAGGCAAACTACTCCATTAGTATTGCAAATTTAAAGGTTCACTGTGTCACTTTTTTCTGGTAGAAGGTCAGGCACTTGCTTGTCTCCACGGAGATGGTATTGTTTCGCCTAGAAAGTTTCACAGTATGACATTACACGCATCTATAGTCATGGAAACGGGCAGGAGAAGAAACCAGGAGTGTGAGGAGTGCCAGCTCGCAATAAAAATGCATGTATTTGAGTAATGAAAACAAGTAAACGAAAACGCCAGTAACTGAATAAATGCGAGATAGATTAGTTTAATGCCATGCTGTGAAACATTTTAGACAGTCTCCATGGGGACAAGCAGGCGGTGGACTCTCTACCTGCAAAGTTGCATAGCACAACTTTAAGGGTTGAAAAAAAAAAACATGTTTGTCACACGATCCCAAATCAAAGGCTTAAGTTAGTCCGACTTATTTGCTTGAGTTGTAAGCCAAGTCTAATGTCGTGTGTTGAATCCTAGAGGGGTGTCTCTCTCTCTCTCTCTCTCTCTCTCTCTCTCTCTCTCCCTCTCTCTCTCTCTAAGTTTGGGGCGTTTGTTTTGAAACTGGAGCACGTCTTGGGCGGGTGGAGATTATGACCTTTAGTCCGGATAGCAGGAGGTCTATGTATATGTACTGAAGGGGGACAGGAGAAACAGCTGTGCTTGGTCTCACATAGAAACACTACACTGCAAAATACCTAGTATGTGACTTTAAATCACTTCAATTTATAATATTAGTGTTAATTTGAGAAGTTTTGATAAGATTAGTTATTAGGTCTTGATTATTTGACAAATGCTGCCTGGGTAAATCAATATTTTTTTTTAGATTTAAGAATATGAATAATTAATGTTCCACAGTATGGCATTAAACTCTTATCTCCATGGAGTAAAACAGGTGACGCCAGTAGTATTTTAACACCTATAGCCTTGTTGAAAATTGCAAACTCGATAAATTTAATGCCATACTGTGGAACATTCCAGGCAAAGCATTAATGTTCCCATGGAGACAGGTGGCAGACACAGTGTATCTTTAGTCAAAACCACTCTTTAGTCAAATTCTGAAATCTAAACTATTTCAGATTCTCGCTCAAATGGTGTTGTAGTTACTTAATTTCAGTAGTACAGTCTTGTTACTTTTTTACAGTGTGTATTCGGACGGTCAGGCGCAGAGGATGCTTTGATGGTTTTTTTTTTTTCTCACGTTGGACATTGGTAAAAATAGTCCCGTTGGCTTGTCTCTGGCCCCTCTCTGAGCTGTGTTAACTCTGATACTCGTCCCATTACAGAAGGGTCACGCGCTTGGTCCCGGCAGCTGAGGGGGGGCGGTGCAAAACAACCAGAACCAAACAACCAACCCCGAGATCCAAGGACTGATACCAAGTCAGGATTCTGGGGAAAAGTTGAATTTTGTCCTATTGTCAATACTACAAAGTGTGCATTGCTTAATTAAAGGTGCACTATGCAACTTTTCTGGTTCACCTCCTGCTAGTCTCCATGGAGATGCCATTGGTTTTCCTGAATGTTCCACAATATGGCATCAACCATCTCTTATTTATTTCCTTTTGGGTGTTTTTCTTGCTAAAAAATCTTTTCTTTTTTTAATCGATATGACTTGGATATACAAGTTTAAGGTTACACTGTGGAACATTTCAGGTAATAACATCTCAATGGAGACCAGAAAAGTTACATAGTGCAGGTTTAAATACATACACGTGTCTAACCGAGAGCCATGGTTTCCAAGTGTGATCATGATGTTTCAATAATTTTGGGGCACAACGAACTTCCAATGCCAGAACAAAATTAGACGTTTTTCTCCAAAGAAAGGTTGTAAAAAGTATACCCTTATCTTCAGTACTGACCATTTTTGCATTGTTCATGTAAGTCTAATGCCATGCTAAGGAACATTCAAAGGAAAGCAGTAACACCTCCATGAGACAACCAGTGTTAGACGGCAAAATACACCAAATGTACCACAATAAGTACATTTTTAACAACAATGCATCACCTTCTCCAGCCAAATAATGGAGTCATAGGTCTTTTGCATGTACTCGTCAATACAGTAAAGTCACCTGACCCCAAATATTGACCCCATGTTCACCCATGACTTGCCTGCCAATGCAGTCCTTCACCCATAATGCACTGTGATGGCTTCATAACATCTGGCAAGGCAAGGTAAGGCACGTTTATGTGTAGAGCACAATACACAAAGTAATTCAAAGTGCTTTACAGAATAAGAACAACATTAAAATCACAATACAAACAAGGCAAAACATAAATAATCATTGTAAAATTAGCATTAAAAAAGAAGAGGGCAGAAAAAAAAACCCTTTCAGTGATATGCAGAGCTAAACAGAACCATTCTGAGAATGGATTTAAACATTGTCAACATCTGCCATACACTGTATAAAAGCAGGTATTTCAACTATTTGGCAATGGTACGTTGTAGGGCTTGTTGTTTACGGAGGAAATTATGGTACTAATAGCTCATTTCGATTCGATCGTGATTCATCTTGCAGCCCTTATTAAGTTGTTCTAATGTGAATGTAGCTTTGTAACATAGAAGACAATGGTATTCCAATAAACCAGGACGCAGATGCCACAGTGAATAGAGGACATGCAAAAACCATTTCAAACGCATTGGCCCAGCTGTTTGTTCATATTAGCAATATTAAACTGTCACTGTCTGCAGCTGTGGGTAATACATAACTTTTAAATGGGTAAATAATTTGGGAGGGAAAATAACAAGGGTTGTTTGGGGATATTAGAAGTTTGAATGTAAATGGTGAACTAGGGTTTATGGTCAACTGGTATGTACTGGAACTAAACCAGTTACTAGAAATTGAACTATAGATCTTCAGTTTGCAAGAACCAGGTCTCTTCTAGCCTTTGAGAAGAATAAGAAAAGTAAATCAGACTTTGGAGGTAAAAATTTTGTCATGTTAATGTTATCGACGCACAAACTAGTTCATTTTAAACAGTTTGCAGTGGTCCTCACTTACTTTATGCATTCAGAGCGTCCTAATTATTCACCACGATGAGTTTATAAGCACTTTTCACAAGTGTCAGAGACCAGAGTGGAGTTTTGCTGTGACAGTAAAGTTAACAACAACAACAACAACTAGCATGTTAACTCGCACTCCTTAATTATCGAACAGTAATACGCTTCATAATTAGATGCAGACAGCAGCTTTGACCTCAAGAGCTGCTTATACAATATATGTGGTCTGGGGCAAGACAGATTTTAAAAGTATGTCTTGTTTATGTTATTGGAAGCCATTTTTATTTAGTTTTTGAAAAGTAAAAAATTTGATTGATATAAGAGGAATTTTTTTATTATTTATTTATTTATTTTTTCATCCGACCCTATACTAACATTTGATATCTTGACATCACTCTTTGCGATTGATCCCTCCTCCCTAACCCCATCTGCCCTCTGCTCTTTTGAAAACCCACTCCAGAGGAACAGCCATGTGATCCTGCAGAGCGAGGCCTGGCTTAGATTCAGGTGGAAGTAATGAGTGGCAAATTTAAGATCAGAGAGGGAACCTGTGTCATGTCCCCAAATGTCCCCCACAAACACACACGCTACTGCTAACTGCTAGCCTAGCGCCGCTTGCTAATGTTGTGATGTGGGCCGAACGCAATCCGCAGTTGTGGTGCTAATGTGTTTGTGCCTCGCTGTGGGGTGTAAAGATGGAAATGGGAGAATATGACATGTGTTAACGGAGTTGCATCTCTGAAAGTGTGTGTCTGACCTCATCTGTCAGTGTAAACCTACAGGCGATTCTACTATACAGAGACTAGTTGTATTTTTGCACATTTGCATTTTGGTCCATGTTAAGTGTCAAATGCTTTATAAATAAATGTTGGACTGATGTGTTACCGCAGTGTTGTCCAAAACCACACCACATGGTATTATCATTATCAATGTTTTATTTAAATTCCCTTTAAATAAAATATAAAATGTGTATCTCTATGAAGAATGTTCCAAAGTATGCTTTAACTTTCTATATTGTTTGTTATTGGGTATTTGCTTGTCTTTTATTGACCGATAACGGCTTCAGTGTTTGATTTTGTAACTTTCTGTTGGTTAAGTCAACATTTTAGCAGCTGTGGGGTGACTGCGGTCGTGATTTTTTGTACTCTACAAAAATAAATTCAACAGAATTTTAAAAGTGCATATGACAAGATTTTTAGACACATTTTGGGCCTTGTTTACATTATGGTTCCTAGGTAACAGTTATGACATTACTTATATGTTGCAACCCAACCAAGAAGTCAAATTATAAACTTCAAACTTCTCTAGAAAAAAAACTGGGCAAGATTTTTCGTAAAATGTAATTATATTAACTATGTTTGAGTGAAATGAGTAGTTATGGCTTTTTCTACAAATCCCACTGCTTTTTAGTGAAAGTTTTAAAAGCCCTTTTGGGGACTGGTGTTTGCGAATTAGCCTAGGCTATAAACACTGTGAAACCCGCATCAGATTATTGAATTGTTAAACTATGTTTGCTTTATCTGCTCCTATTCAAATAAACAATAACATAAAAAAAAAATAAAAAATGCATCAGTGTGAGCAGTGAAAAGGCCGTATCTCTAATGGTATTTTTTATTTATTTTTTTTCGCCTCCACTTGTATCAGTCTTTCTGTTTGTGAAGTGAACTAAACGCGCTCTGCCTCCGAGTCTCACTCCAGAGTCCCAGAGGAGAGCGAAGGAAGAGAGGCTGCAAAAATAACTTCCATATTTAGAGTGAGAGGAAGACACAGCCACAGCAAAACACAACACTAGTGATAAACGTAAAGAGGCGTCGTGTGGCTAACTTTATCTGCTCCTATTCAAATAAACAATAACATAAAAAAAAAATAAAAAATGCATCAGTGTGAGCAGTGAAAAGGCCGTATCTCTAATGGTATTTTTTATTTATTTTTTTTCGCCTCCACTTGTATCAGTCTTTCTGTTTGTGAAGTGAACTAAACGCGCTCTGCCTCCGAGTCTCACTCCAGAGTCCCAGAGGAGAGCGAAGGAAGAGAGGCTGCAAAAATAACTTCCATATTTAGAGTGAGAGGAAGACACAGCCACAGCAAAACACAACACTAGTGATAAACGTAAAGAGGCGTCGTGTGGCTAAAGGGGACGCTAGCTAAGTGGGCTGCTACGTAAATGTTTAATGCATTTAATTTGGTTACATTCGTAGATCTCAAAGTATGCCCCGAAGCTAGCCATTTTGTAGTGAGTATTCCCAGTGAGGCGTGCTAGCATTTTTGCATTGTCTCTTTCCATCTTTGGTCAAATCTTCAACAACTGACGGAATAAATACATGCAGTTTTTGAAGGGTCAGAGGAGGTCCTTTGAGGTTAACGTTGGTTATGGTTTGTTTTGAGAAGAGAAAATTCTAACATGATCCTTTTTGAAGGATTGTCAAAACTATAAGTCATCAAATGTTAAAAGATAGAGATGTTTGGTACAGTCTGTATATAGAAGTTGATGATTCAAATCCAGCTAATGGCGTTGCATACTACCTTTGTGTCTTGAGCCCAATCCCCAGCTCTGAATAAAAGAGCTGATTGGTGGTTATTGGAAAGAGCGCAGATAATGAGTTTGTTTTGACTTATATCTAATTCTGTTATGTTGATTTTTAATTGCTGTAAAGGCTGGGAAACGCAAATGGGGGCTTGTTTAGGATAATTTCTGTAAAGAATTAACATGAAGGTGCATTATATAACTTTTGAATGTTCCACTGTATGGCTTTATGCTTTGTTTTGTTTTTTTTTTGTTTGTTTTTTTTTCTTCAATAAAGCAATAAAAACACCTGCAAAGAGGTAAAAACAAGAAGTTTAATGCTATACTGTGGAACATTCCAGGCATGGCAATATCATCTCCATGAAAGTGGTGGCTCCTCTACCAGAAAAGTTACATAGTGCACATTAAAGCGTGGCGAGTTGTTGGCTGTTTAATTTAAAGTGTCTCTCTCCCAAAGCTCTTTCTGTTTGAATAGAGCTGTTTTTTACCAGTCTGAAAATGTCACCTTAGTTCCAGTTGCTAATGCGTCTGTCTTTAGCTTTACCGTCCTGTCTTATGTAAAAATCAATTGCTGGCATTTTCTCCCCAAACTTCTCCAAACTTGGCGTCTCACTTTTGACTCAGACTTATGTGATTCAGACTTATGTGATTCAGGCTTATCTATCTTGCATTTATTCAGTTACAGTTGTTTTTATTGCTAGATACATTGTTAAAACTACTATAAGCAGGGTCGCCTCTCCACAGATGTGACCTTTAATTTGGTCTGGTAGTGCCCCGTGCTTGTCTCCATGGATATGGTCAGAATGTTCCACAGCATGACAGTAAACTTATCTAAGTGTTGAAATGGACAGTCGGCAGTATTGGTGAACTATTTTAATTTCTGAAAAAAATCTAACATTTATTTGAAAACATAAGCGTGACTATTTTTTGGCTTTTTTAGATTTGAAGTTCCTCTCTTCCATAGCTCTCTCTGGTTAAATAGACAAGCTGCTTTTTACCCATCTGAAATGCCACCTTTAGTCCCAGTTCCTAATGCTTCTGTCTATAGCTTTACCGTCTCGTTCAAAAATCAATCGCTGGCATTTTCTCCCCAAACTTCTCCAAACTTCACTTTTGACTCAGACTTGCGCGACTCAGACTTATTTGATCTCTTATTGTCTCAAACAGATTGATAAATGGTTGCTCCACGCTCCTCCGGCTGCCGCGGGTCTCTTTTCATTTCACAAAAAGCCCAAAAATCAACTCCAAAGTTTAACTCTAAAAAGGTGATTCGTCAAAGCCAGAGCTACTTCTTCTCATTGTTCTGGTGCAGATGGAGGAGACATTTCTTCACAGTCTTTTTGAGGATTTGAAGAGCTAAGAAAACGATTATGTCCTTTCTCTCTTGGTGATTTATGCAGGTTTTTTGTTCAGTGTTATGGACTTTCTGTGGTCTGGCTGCTTTAGCGATCGGAAAATTTGTGGTAGAAGTCCTGATTTGAAAAAAAAAAATCTCTACGTTTACAATGTTATCTTTTTGACAATATTGATCAAAATGTAATAGTTCCGGCTAGACTTTGGGTGTGGATTTTTTTTTTTTTTTGCTTTTGACGTTATATAGTAATACATAATGCACAAAGCTCCTCTGTGTTTTTAAAGTCCATACTCCTTCACCAAATGTGTCTCCTCAAATTGTCTCTACATCAACCATGCTCAATTTTTCATAAATATACAAAAGCAGGATACAAAGCAATATAATACAACTTCACAAACCTGGTTTGATGTGCAGTAGTTTCATTAGCGGGATGCACGCTCTGAAGGGGGAGTGACTTAGCACAGAGGTTATAAAAAAATACATTGTTTTTGGCGAATATAGCATTATCAAAACAATAAAAGATAATATGTTATGTGTTGGCAATTTATACTCCATTGAAGTGTAGTACCCCGTCTTTAAGGTTGAGTCAAAGCAAAAGAAAATGAATTGAATAGATTTTTATTTAACAAAAACAAACCTAAATAAATGGAAAAGGGTTAGTTCATCTTTTGAGTAGTTATTAGCTACTTTTTCGTGTACCAGCAGATGCACAC
>KN480691.1:129736-171824 GCA_000787095.1 Periophthalmodon schlosseri
TTGTATAAACACATTTCAGAACAGCTAAGACCTGGATAGAGTTTTAAATTCTTG
The DNA here is from genome assembly GCA_000787095.1 of Periophthalmodon schlosseri. NCBI lineage: Eukaryota > Metazoa > Chordata > Actinopteri > Gobiiformes > Gobiidae > Periophthalmodon > Periophthalmodon schlosseri. Next base: position 129,791 of record KN480691.1, read on the forward strand.
ACAATACCAAGACTAATGTGTCTTAACTAAGTTTAAAAAGACTTGATAATGTAGCATAGGACCTTTCCATAGTGAAGTATCCTGTTTTAGCCCTGGCATTATCTCGGCTGGGCGCATCAGAGTCGTGACCAGAGGGATGGAAGGATGGAGGGATGGAGAGAGGGATAGAGGGAAAGAAAGAGAGAGGAGGAGGGAGAGGCTGTGGTCATAAATAAGTAATTAGGGATACAGCAGAGAGGTGCGGTTTAGATGGGGAAATGGGAAAACTTAAATGTTAGCTGGCCAGTTTTGGATTAAAATTTGATGCAATGAATAAAAAAAAAAAGTTTTATAACACGCAAATATTTACATTACAACTTACTTCAAAATGAGCTGGAATTTTTGTATGAACCAAGTGGGGTTGTCAAAAGTATCGGAAAGATGCAAATCCATACTAAAACTAGAATCGAAACTAGATACTCACTTATGCAAGTATCGATACTGAAAAAAGTCACATAACTGGATAAAATGTGACCTTTCCTGAACAGTTTTCATCATCACAATATTGTCTAAATAAAGCTTTTAAAATCATCATTTGGGTATCTAAAACGGCATCGAGTATGGAGTATATTCTTTAGTATGGAAATTAGGGATGCACCAATCCAGTTTTTTCGGTTCCAATACCAATATCAACCTGATATTAACCAATACCACTGTAGGGATGGAAAAATGCACTTTCTTCCTTAAAACCCAGTCAATTTATAACACAAGATAGTTATGCCACTACTGAACAGCTTCATATGAACAAAAGTTCAAAGCTTATAAGACATTATAGGTCAAAACTGTAACTAGTCTTGAAAAAATAATCTAATCTAATCTAATCTAATCTTAAAACATCCAATTAAAGGCCCAACCAGGATATTGGCTTAATCCGATCCATAAAATTTTTCAGTATCTGCACCTATATTTTATCCCAGTATCTGTATGGATTCATTCCTTTGTAAAATGCTTAACAGTTCTACGGCGTCGGAGTTGTACTAAATGTGTACATTGGCTGGTATTTTTGGTTGCTAATTCTATACACCTGTTTCTGTAATGTGAGGGCATTTTTCCTACAGACCAGGTTTAAACTCGGGGTAGTTTTCATATCTGTGTCTTCTTTGAGGCAGGTGAAGCCAATGTATTTCCCGTCCTTGTAGCGCGTCGTGACTGAGTTAAACGGATGAGCGCGCAGATAATAGACAGAACAGAGGGAGGGAGAGAGGAGAGAGAGGGAGAGAAGAGAGGAAGGGAGAGAGAGGGAGAAAGATAGAGGGAGTTAAAAAGAGACAGAGAGAGATGGGGAGGGAAAAAAAGGGTGAGAAGGAGCGAGAGAGAGGAAGGAGATCGGGATGGATGGAAGAGAGAGAAAGATGGAAGGAGTGTATATGGAGGTTCAGGGTCCTTGCTCTCAACTGGCACAAGGACACAATGAGGGCAGTGGTCATATTTTCATAATGAATTGCTCCAGTCCATCTTAAAAATGTGCATCTTTCAATTAATCTGATTAAACTAGATCTTACTGAAAATTGGAGTACAGCATCTAATTTTGCCTCATTCTGTGGAGTTAAGATTTGGATGGATCCTACAGAAGGATTTGTTGATATCTGAGCTTGATTTAAGTTTTAAGTACAAGAGTTTTGCCTGTAGTGTCTCAGTCATAGTCATGATTTCAGTTATGTCCCAAATAATTGTGGTTTGTATTATTATTTCTTTTTTTTTCTCCCATTATTCAGCCTATGAACTGACAAACTACTACAACAATCACATTTCAGAACATGTTTGTACAGATCTAAACTACAGGGTTAGCAGCCTTAATCCAGCAGCAATAAGAATCCAGACATGACTTCCCAAACTTCAAATCTCCGCAGTGAGACAGGAAGTATGTCCGTTGCCGGGTCAGAGGAGCAGGTGGATTGTGATGGCGTCTGATTGGAGCGTCACGACTCTCGGGGTGTGTCCAATTTAATTTTCGGCTTGCTACTTTCCTGCTACTCATCCTCCTGCAGCTTCAATTTCCTCTTACAACTTTATCACCCCATGTGGACACAACACGCAGTTTAGATCTTCATTCTGTTCAACTTTTTAAGGTACTGTATTACACAAAATGGACTCTTGTGAGCTTTAAGACACGTCATCGTGTTACCTCATCAAAAACATACCCGGAGTCGTGTTTTGTTCCATTCCCACATGTTTGAGTAATCCTTTATTATTAGTCTGTCTACATCACCAAAGCTCCGAAGGTAGTTCAAAATTTGACATAAAACGTGTGGGTTTACAACATTAATAAAGCAGCACTACGTAACTTTTCGAACAGGTCCGCTACCTGCTTGGCTCGATGGAGATGTTTACTTTACATTGTTCCACAGTATGGTTTCGTGTAGGTGACACCAACCAGGCAAAGTTGGAGGTCAGCTCTGAACCATAAGGATACATGTTGTTTGAGCTGTAAACTCATCTCTAATTGAATAAACGCAAGATGGGTAGGTTTAATGCCCTACTGTGAAACATTCCAGGTAACACAATAACATCACCATAGATACAAGTAAACACAGCTTATCAGAAAGTTACACAGTGCAACTAGAACACACTTTAATCTTGTGTATTATAGTTTAGACCTCTACAAACATGTTCTGAAATGCATGTGATTCTATTCTATTCATTGTCCTATTTCAGTCGCTCAAATGTCAGATGTTCATGTGTTCACATGTGAACTTTGAACCAAAAAAACACTTGTCCTGCACTTTTGTTTCCTGGTTATAGTCGCTCGGCTGCAGCTTTGTCCAGAGCCTCATGTTTTTGTATTGTCTGAGCCACACCCTGTCGCCGAGCTGCTGTTACCCTCTGACAGATGTCCCTCTGAGATAGGACCACCTTACACATCTGCTGCCCTCTCCTCCGTCTCTCCTCCTCTCTCCTCTCTCTCTCTTCCCCCCTCTCTCCTCCCTCTCTTTCTCTCCTCTTTCCCACCTCTTTCTCTCTTTTCCCCCTCAGTCCTCCCTTTCTCCCTTCTCTCTCGCTCTACTCTCTCTCTCTCCCCCTCTCCACTGCCCTCCCTCTTTCCTCTCTCCCTCTTTTTTCTCACCCCTCTCTCTTCTCGCTTTCTCTCCTCTCTCTGTCCTCACTCTACTCCCTCTCTACTTCCTTTTTTCCTTCTCTTTTGTCCCTCTATTCCCTCTTTCTCCCTCCTCTTTTTTCCTTTCACTCCCATATGTCTCTCTCCCTTCCCCCCCCCCTCTTCTCTCTCTCTCTGTCCCTCTCTTTCTTCCCTCTCTCCCCTCTCTCCCCTCTCTCCTTTCTTCCCCTCCCCCTCCTCTCTCTACGGGACATCCCAAAAACACCAGCAGACAGCTCCTGGGCGTAGAGACACCTCAGGTTATTTTACACTGAAACAATGCACCAAAGAGTCTAATATTACAACGGCTACTAGCACCTGTTATGTTTAAAGGTGCACTATGTAACGTTTCTGGTGGGGGAGTCCGACACTTCTTTCAGTGGAGACGTTGTTGCTCCGCCTTTGCACTGAAACGAACACACCCTGTTAAGGAGCATCTGTTATTAGTTCAGTCCATTGAACAACCCTGAGGTGTGAACTGTCATCTAGGACGCATTAGCACAAAAACATAGTCTTACTGTTGGTGAGCTCGCCTTTTCACAGATTTGACCTGTAACTTGGCCTGGTGGAGACATCTAATTGTCTCCATGGATATAGATAGATGATTAATACCATACTGAGGAACACTGCAGTAAAGGCAACATCTCCTTGGAGACAGGAGTTGTATAGTTACATATAGTACCACATTAATATTTTGTCTTGAAATAGGTCTAATGCAGTACAATACAGTTACAGTTGTAGTGTTGTCACGATACTCGATTTTGATACTAACGAATAGACTCGATACTCAATACTGATTGAGTATGTAAGTAATGTGATTTTCAACATTAAATGGTAGTACTTTCTTTTATATTTACGTGATCTTATATGTGTGTAATCCCTCAGTCGTCCAGTAGGTTCCATAGTGGTCCATGGGCGTGTACTAGTCTATGTGTCTTATACTTGTTCTGACACAGCTCAAGGTCATTCTAAAGATATTCAGGAAAGGTTCATTTCTATTCTGTGAATGTGACTTTTTCAAAATTGACACTTGCTCAGATTCGTATCTAGTTTCGATACTGGTGTTGATATCGATGAGTATCTGATTTTCGATACTTTGGACAACCCCGTGCAGTAGTCGAAGAATCCTCCTGTCTCCTTCTCGACACCTACAGTATTGAATGCATTTGCCAAAGTAAAATCCTATTGTTGTAATTCAATTGTAAAGCACAGTGTTTCCCAGAGCAGCACAAGCCTATAGCTGCTGGAACGAATAGAAGACAGCTTATCACTGCAACTCCACACGCACACACACACACACACACGCACACGCACCCGCACACGCACACACACACACACACACACACATGTATCTACTAACATGCATCCTCAAGGTCACGTGGAGATTTGGAGTAGAGCAGATAACCAGGAAACTAGTGAAAATGGGCGGGACAAACGGGATGATTTATCTACCATCAAGTGTCAATCAATTACGTGGTTAATGTTGGCTAAAGTAATTATGACATGTGAGGGTAATGACCAAAACAAAAGTGATTACAAAAGCTGTTATCTCAAAGGAATCTATTAAGACTACGCTTCCCATCAGCCCCCTCTGCTTTTGTGTATTATTTTTGTTAAAAAACGTATTGTGTCGCTATTCTATTTGCTTTCCTCATGTATTTTTGAGTTAACTTTGAATCAGGAAACCAACAACTATATCAGGACCTAAACCAGAGACTAAAACCAGGGACTAAAACCAGGGACTAAAACCAGGGACTAAAACCCGGGACTAAACATTGGTAGAGTGTTTGACCACTGATCCGAAGGCTTGCGGTTCGAATCCCGCTCTCGACATAAACATCATTAGTAGAGTGGCCGTTATATCCACTGAGCCACAGGTTGGTGGTGCGAGTCCAGTTCCCACAGATGAATACCATGAAGGGGTGAGTGGTTTGTTGATGTAAAGTGCTTTGAGTGCCTTGAGGGTGGAAAAGTGCTATATAAATATGCAACCATTTACCAATTACCAAAACCAGGGACTAGACCAGGGACTAAATTGGGAACTAAACAAGACAAGTCAACTAAACCAGGACCCCACAGGGAAATTAGCATTTGACACATCCTTCAATGCCATTGGGGCAACCTGCCAAGACCAGTGCCGTACCCAGAGGCCCATCGCCAGATCTTGAGCTAGTCTTGGTCAGGACTACCTTAGCCGGAGGATTGTGCACGTGCATGTTTTGGATTGATGAGGGAAACCGGAATGCCCAAAGGAAACCCACCCAGACACAGGCGAGAGTGCCGTCTTTAAGGTGGACAAGGACATCCTTAAAGCAGTGGCCTTGCTTTCAACTCCTCACTCACGTGTCAATCAATCAGAGCGATCGATCAGGAGTCAATCAGCCTAAACAAGTCTCCAGTCAATAGCTCAGTCCTGACAAGGTCGCAGTGTAAGAGTGTCTGATTCGGCAGTGTCCCGATAAAGTAAACTACTAATACAATTTTTACTTGAGACAGATATAAATACTACGCATTAAATCAGGATTATTTACTTCCTGGTTTGGTCTTGGTTTAGTTCTGTTTTCCAGGTTTAATTTTGGACTAGTCCTGGTTTAATAGGGACGCACTGATTAATCTTTTTCAGTTCTGATACCAATTTTGATACTATGGCTTCGATACTATACTATATTTGGAAGCCGATATCCGATCCAGCTAATTTTTCATTATCAGCGCGGATATCTGGTACCAGTATCAAATATGTGCAGTCCTATGGTTTAATATCTGGTTAATATGGGTGTCCTGATTTAGTCCTGGTTTGGTCCTAGTTTAGTGCCAGTTAAGTCCAGGCTTAATTATGGCCTAGTCCTGGTTTAAATACATGATTTAATAGGACTGTCCTGGTTTGGTCCTCTTGTAGTCTTGGTTTAGTTTTAGTTTAGTCCCCGTTTAGTCCCTTTTTAAATGAAATTTGTGAATATTTTAAAATGTTGCCGGACTTTTTTCTTTAGGCACAAGTTTGAGTGAGTCTGCTGTGCCAGAGCGCTCCCGTCACAGCTCATCTCACGCCTAATCGTCCTGTTTGTTCTGCTGCAGATGTAAACAGACCTGTCAATACAGACAGACACATCAGCACCAGTCACTTTATAAAGACTCACAGAGGCTCTGGATAATGTGGTCAAACTGAGACGCACGAATCGCACAAATGTTCCAATGATCATTATGATAAACTGTTGAGTCGAATCAGGGGCTGTGTTATTATGATGTCACAGTATTGAAGGATGTGCTGATATATTTGCTACTGCAGATATTGCGTATCTCCAGAGCCCCTTAAAGCCACAATATGTAACTTTTTCGCCAAAAAATAGACCAAAATGGGTTGTTTTTATTTCACTGAAAAACAGTGGGCTCGCATCTCCACAAACCTGACTCTTATTTGGCCAGGACAAAGGGTTGCACTTGCTTGTTTCCATGGAAATATTGTTCATTTGGCTATAATATACCACATTATGGCAAAAAACGTATCCAAATGGTGGTTTTAACTTTCTATTTCTATGGAATCATGCAGTTGACGTGCCACCTCCAGAAAGTTACACGCTGTACCTTTAAATACAAGAATAAAATAACATTGTGAACACAGGATTATAATTCAGTCTGCTCAGTCATTTCTACATAAATTGGCATGAAGTCAGAATTTGAATTTGAATCTATCTGGGCTTCTTCAGAGTAATTTAATTCATTTGTAATATTCAGGGGAAGTTTTGCCTGTGAACTTGCAATCTGGAGACATTTTCAAATAAATTAAATTGAATTGAAACAAACGTCTTGCAGCCAGTCAGAACCATTTTGGAATTTATGAAATATGCCGAAAAATATAGTGTTGAATCTTTGCCTCTATACAACCCATGCATTTTTGTCTATGCTAGTTCGCCTTTCGACCATAGAAACGTCATGTGATGTTTATATTGTCTTGACAGCTCCTCTGCAGCCTGATGCTTGTAGTTTCCATCTTATTTGCAGTAGACTTTGATAAAAGCTTGTATTGTCTTGGTCCTTTGGTGAATCTTGATCCAATTCACTTGTGTTTAACTGATTAAAAGCCACTGCAGCTCGTGACCCTCTGGTGTCACGTTACAGATCACATTTCCTCAAACGGGGCGTCCTTGCTCAGCTCCTCCTCCCTCTCCTTTCTCTAATCTTCTCCACCTTTTTCCCTCCTCTTGCCCCTCTCCATCTTTCTTGTCTCTTTGCTTCTCTCCTCTCTCTTGAGCTTGTCTCTTCTATTTGCTCTTTCTTTTTCTTTCCCTTCTCCTTTCTCCCCAGCTCTTCTCTTCATCCTCAGTCTCTTTTCCGTTCTCTCTCTCTCCTTCTCTCTCCCCTCTTCTTGCTCATCCCTCTCTTTCCTCTCCTCTCTCTCTCTCATCCCTATTTCTTTACACTTCTTCTGTGATCATTTGTCTCCTCCTCCTCTCCTCCCTACCTTCTTCTCTCTTCAATATCTTTTCTGTCCCCTTGCCCCCCCCCCCCCCTCCCTCCTCATCCCCTTCTCTCTCTCCTCATCCCTTTCTCTCTCTCTCTCATCCCTCTCTCTCCCTCTTACCCCTCTTTTTCTCTCTTCATCCCCCTCTCTCTCCTCATCCCTCTCTTTCTCTCTTTTTCTCTATCCTCATCCCCCTCTCTCTCCTCATCCCTCTCTTTCTCTCTCCTCATTCCTCTCTCTCCTCATCCCCCTTTCTCTCCTCATCCCTCTTTCCATATTTTTTTCTCTCTTCTCTCGTGTCTCCTCTCCTCCCCCTCTCTCTTCTTACCTGTATCCTCTTTTTTCTTCCCCTCCTCTTCTTCTTCTTCCCTAATCCCGCTCTCTTCTCCTCCCTCCCCTGCTCTCTCCTCTCCTGTCTCCTCTCTTTTCAGTTTGCTCCTCTTTCTCCCTCATTCTCCCTCACCCACCCCATCTCTCCTTTCTCATAGTCCTTTCTCCGTCTCTCTCTCTCTCCATTCTCCAAAACCCTCTCTCCCCTCGTCCGTCTTTCTTTCACCCCTCCTCTCTCTCCTCTCTTCATCTGCACTTTCTGACCTGTTGCGTGTTGTTGGCTCATTTAAAATTAGCAGAGAGGCGGTGATGCTGTTTTGTTTTGCAGACAGTGTCACGGCTGCACATCAGACTCTAATGGGTCAAAACACAGAGCACAAGACCAGAATTTCAATCAGGATAATGCAATAGAAGTTTGAACCTCAGGGACAACTTAGAACAACTTCAGAACATTCATTAATCTTTGCTACTGTATGATCTTTTGTTATTGGAACCTATACCATAACCCAACTATAACCAGTTAGTATCATGCAAATGATGGTCAACCTGGGATTTGAACCGTCAACCTTCTTTGAGCAAAATGCAATAATTCATCTTGACTTCTTCGGTGCTAGGACTCATCTCAGTCAACCAGTTTTTTTCATGCAAATTAAAGATACTTGTTATCTTTGAAACTCTTATGTTAAAATATCAAATTGAATACATATGTAGCTATTGAGATTAGCAGATCGCATGGTCAGTTAGCCAAGATCAGGGTCAGGAGATTAAAACCAAGGTGTTGTAATCTGATTGGTCAAGATGTCCCTTCCTTGGATTCAAATGAGTGGGCTGTGATTTGATTAGTCAATTCTTAAGGTTAACTCTGTACTTAGAGTAGTATCATAATGCAGTTAAAACTACAGAGTTTGTGTGTAGAGTTGTGTAGTTGTTGCATAATTGGCTACTTGTAAATATGGCTGAACGATTTGGGGAAATCTGACTCACAGGAAGGGCATCTGACTCACAGGACATATTTGTACAGATCTAAACTACAAGGTTAGCAGTTTTTTATGCCAGATAAAAAAACAAAACAAAACATGGAGATACAGGGCATTTCAGAACATGTTTGTGCAGATCTAAACTACAGGAATAGCAGTTTTTATGCAGAATACATTTTTCTGGTTTGTGAAGGAAATTCTGGTTCTTCTATGGTTCTTGATTTGCTAATTGCGCCGGTTCAAATTTCGTTGTGATTGCGATTACTCTTGCGGCCCTACCTGTACGTTGTCTTGGTTTTGGTCAGGCTAGCTCCTCTGTGCTAGCTTTAGTCATTAACCCCTTGCGTTGACCCCGTGTCGTGACCTCTGCTTAAGGTTACTGTGATTCTCTCCAATCTCGTTAAGAGCTTTGCCCACTCGGAGCGATAGATTAACAGCAGAGCGGTGGAGGAGGGGTTTGGAGATGGACACATGCTTAGAAAATGGTGTTAAAGGATTTACTGTCTTTTATTCTTTTATTTGGTGTTTATTAGTCTTGCTGTAGTTATGAGTTACATTGTCCAGAGTGATGAAAAATTAGGACCGTTGCCATAGTGATTAACTATTTAAAACAAAATATTATAGGGTTTGAATGGGAAAAAGTCCTGAATATATGTTGCTTATTAGACGTGGGCGATGCTATTCTTCATTTATTGACTGATTGCGATTATATTTTGACTTGTATAAAACGTGAATATTGAAATGTATAAAGATGTCTTAAATTCCTGAAAGTTACTGGTCAGATCTGTGGAGAGGCGAGCCCACTCAGAGCTAGAATCCTTGTCTTTCAAGGTATTTTTGAGCAATACAAACGTTTGTAATTGAATAAATGCAAGATGGATTGGTTTAATGGTTTAATGTTTTTGAGCGTTGTACGGAAACCAATAACATCTCCATGGAAACAAGCAGGTGGCAGACTGCACTGGAAAAGTTACACAGTGCACCTTTATTTATTTTTTTACAGATAAAATAAGAACTACGACTCTTAGGTCACAGATAAAATAAGAACTACGACTCTTAATGAGTTAGTAGTAGCATTAGTATGACAATATTCCTTTTTATTTTTACGTGCCCGCCTAAAGTCTTGTGTATAATTTGTCTCACATTTCTGACATCATCATCATGTGACAGGAGGAATGGGGGAAGTGGAATTGTATTGGACTAAATGAGGGACTGTCTGTTTCACGAGTGGGTGGGTTTTTCCAATTGTTAACCTCTGCTCCCAAACTAATGAATCCCTTTGAGAATGATGGAGGAGAGTAGTTCTTTGTAAACAAAGAAGAAATATGTTTAAATACTTCCAAAATGCAGTATATCGTTCTAGTGCTGTGTTTCAGATGAAAGCATTCTACAGCTCTTAGTTAAAGCCCCACTGCGTAACATTTAAGCTGTTAAATAGTCCATATTAAATCCTTTACTTCCTTCCGTCCTTGTTTTTATTGTTCAAACCTACCTTTAAGAACCGTATATCAATTCTGTTTAGTTGAAATGTTACGCAGTGGGGCTTTAATTGATAGATATAAAAGTTAAAAGGACTTCTGCAGATTTCGTGCTGTGGTTGGAGACATATAGTGGATAATGTCACTAATAATGTCACTTCTGTTGGTATTAGTCTAAACAGGTCAAATGGAACCTATAGGACCAATGAGGATGTATAGACGACCACATTTACAGAGGTGACTCAACAAAAAGACACACATTTCAACATGAATCGCATTTTTTGGATAATCACATGTTTTTGAGCCAACTTTCGCTTCCTTAAATGTTCCTAAATGTGTTAAGTTCTCATATTGTAGTAGTATTTCCTTATTTATCTTGGATCAATCATGGGCAGTAGTGAACCGGACCTGAACCGGAACTGAACCGGAACTGGACCAGGACTAAAACTAGGACTAACGCCGGGACTAAAATCCGATTCAACCAGGACTAAGACCTGGGACTAAAACTAGGACTAAAACCGGGACTAAAACCGGGACTAAAACCGGGACTAAAACCGGGACTAAAACCGGGACTAAAACCGGGACTAAAACCGAGACTAAAACCGGGATTTAAAACTCGGACTAAAACCGGACTCAGCCAGGACTCAAACCGACTTCAAACAGGACTAAATCAAACAAGCTCCAAACCAGTATCTTAGATCTAAACCAGGACTAAATCAGGTCTAGCCCGGGACTAAACGGGGTCTAAACTAAAACCACCCAGTGCACATTTAGGTCCCCAAATCAAACCAGATAAGCTGAATTATTGATAACCGGGTCTTCATTTGAAAGTCACATTTCGTGAGGCCACTTTCTTTCGTTGATGGTTTCAGAATCGTTCAGCAGACACCGAATCCTCCGTCTGCTGCCTTTCCTTCCTCTTTACGGATCCATTTCACCAACCTCCAACCTCTGTCCGAAACATGAGATAAAACATGAGCTGGACCGCACTACGGCTACCGCATAGGGACAGAACGCATTGCTACATATAGAAAAAAGGTAGAAAACGGTTAAGACTTGGGTTAGTGCTAGTGTTACGATGTCAAGATACTAACATTTCTTGGAACCAGTACTGAGTATTGAGTCTATTCCTTACTATCGAAACCAATATTGCGATGATAATAGTAAAGAAAAAAAAACCAAAACACTCTTTATTTAGACAGTGGTACTTTCTTTTATATTCCCATGTGGCCTTATATCTGTGTAATCTCTCAGTCGTCCAAGTAGCTTCCATAGTGATACAGCTCAAGATCATTCTAAAGCTATTTTTAGTATCGATACCTGCTCAAATGAGAATCTCGTTTCGATACTACTTTTAGTACCTGATTCTAGATACTTTTGACAACCCTATATGGGCTACTTGTTATAGAGAAGTGGTGTGATATTGTTATAAATTCAAATATATTCAAATTTTGGATATGTTTGAAACCCAAAACACTACTTTCTAAACTTATAGGCTAGAAAGTATCGCTCTATTTTGTTTAATTGCTATTTACTTGTTTAACTTGAAATCTCGTAGAAACTTGAACAATAGAAAACATAGAGCCCTATTGGGATTATTTACTATGCCATCGTTTGCTTAAAGTGGTGGAAAGAGAACTGAATATGAATGTATAAGTTAAAGTACAAGTATTGCTGCAAAATTTGTACTTAAGTAAAAGTATAAAGAATGCACGGAAAATACTACTCAAAGTACTAGTTACATGTTTATGCAATTTTCGAAGCGTTTTTGATCAGTCTCTTATTCCAGACTTGGTTATAGAGTTTAAAGCTGCGTTATGTTAGTAAGTGTAGGTTTAAAGTATTAAAAAGTACAATTACTCAAAATGATTACAGTAACGTAGCCTAGTATAAATTTTCCACCCATGCTTAAAATTAATATGCGAAATGCCTTTACATTTTATATTTTGTTTATGTGGCCACTATTGTCACTAATAATTTGTTGACCTTATGCAAAGTATCAAGTAACAGCGACTTTGGTGTTGATAAAATGAACAAAAGTAAAATGGGGTATTCAATTGTTTTATGATTTTATTGACGCATAATAATTGACAACCTCTCCATTTCCCATGGCCAAACTGGGCCGTTATCCGTGACCATAGCTGAACCTAGCATAACGGCATTAGCTTGGAGTGCTATTTGCGGCAACCAGTCTTCGCTCCCACTCAGTTTGTTCTTGGCCTGATGCTAATCGCTAAACGAACTGGTGCACGATTAGCTGCAGCGCTGCTAATTCTGACTTCCTTTTAGCTAGCAGAAGTTGGAGCGAGCATCAAAAGGCTAGCACAGTACGGGATGCCAAATTAGTAACAAGTGGGAAGGTGTTAAACAAATTATGGAGATTAGGATACCCACTGCTTAAAATGGTTTATCTAATTGTGCTAAAAAATATGAAGCAAAATTGGCCCAAGGAATCGTTCATTTTATATTTGAAAGTTGCCATTTCATTTGCAGATTTGAAAGATAGTAACATTTTATCGGAAAACTTTAGCAATACATTTTTTAGTGTCACTTTTGTCTTAATTATGGGTTGTATAATATTGAAACAAGAAGTTGGTTTGACGCTGTACTTTTTCCTGACTGATCAAAAATACCTGTCTTAGTTCACAAGTCTGATGTTGTTTTGGTTTGAAAAGTTCACACAATTTGGGGAACCATGATCGGAGCATTGCAATGAGGACACAGCAAGTCATTTTGAACAATTTAGACACTGATGTTTAAGGTTTTTGAAAGAAGACTGGAAATATGAGATGCTACATGGGGTTGTCACAAATATCAGGGCCCAGACACTAATCGAAACTGGATACTCATTTGAGCAAGTATCAATAATGGGAAAAAAACAGGCCAACAGGACAAAGTTTGGTGTGTATTTTCTGCCAATAGCCATGCTTCAATAATGCTTCAGTCTTTGTCTTTTGGGTATAATGCATAACTAAATATTCCCAGAGGTGTTTTCCTTTGGCCTGAAGTAGCTCTAAAAATATCTTCATTTTGACCACAAAATTGCAAATATATACTTTTAATTTTGTATGAACCAAGCTTTTCCTCACTATTAATATCGGGTTTTACATGTGTGTATCTGGACACTCCTACTACAGTAAACGCATGCATTTCAGAACATCATTTTCAAAACTAGAGTTGGCATGATTTATAAACAGAATATTGTTTGCAGACATTGGAATTTTGCTAATAGCGACCATTCAAAAATTCAAACCGCAGCAGTGTTTCTCACAGATCTCTGCTGAGACTGGTGCATAACTAAACGATCCATATATGGCACACGTTTTTGTTGTTCTACCCATACTGTTCTTTCTGTATTCAGTCAGTCTATTTTCCAATTGTATTGCCTTATTTTTAATACATGCCCTTACTTTTATTTTTTAAAATATCTTATATTTACTATTTTTCTTTGTCTAATGTTGCACGGTAATGCCAAAGCAAGTTCCTAGTTTTTTTGTTTGTTTGTTTGTTTGTTTGTTTTTTTTACTATGGATCTTACCTGGACGACTGAGGGATTACACAGACAAGTTTCTAGTTTGTGCATTCTGTTCACTGACAAATGGCAATAACTTGTTCTGATCCTGACTTAATATAATTTACGGAGAATACATGTCATGTGTTGTCTCTTCTGATCAAAAAAGGACTGAGTACAGGTTAAATATTACTTCTTTATGACTACTACAAGCATAAAGTATAATTAGTTTCACCAGTTTTTTGTTTTGTTTTTAGACTATGGGGGCGCCACCATGGTCTCCTAATGGAAAACACTATGCAGTAGACATCACAGCCCTAACAACTGATATCATGTGCGGAGTTTGCTGGTTGCAGTTTTCCTCAGAGGGTGTTTCCTATCCTACCATGAGATCCTCCATGACGTTAACATATCGTCACTCCTCTGTCTCTCTCTCTCTCTCCCTGTCTCTCTCTGTCTCTCTCTCTTTCTCTCACTCCTCTTTCCAATCCCCCCTTTGTTGATTAGATTGTCCCGGGACAGGCCTGACCCCTCTCAAGTGTCCTGCTGTGGCTGTATCCAATTCTAGCACAACTCAAACTTCACTGCCTTCAACACCCAAAACTATTAATCCATTAGACGCATACAGACCTATGTATAATGTATGGCCGGGGAGGACATGCTTTTAGCCGCTAGCATAGAGGAAAATCACATACCATAAAAAAGTTGACCCCTTTTAGCAGAAATACAAGTTAACATGGAAGTTTTCAGAGGTTAGTTGTAGTTCAATGTAAAGTTGGACTCACTTAAATAACATAACAAGTTTTGGTAGCTCATGAATTTTGTATGAGGACGACAGTGCTTTTTCAGGTCCGATACCGATTTTGATGCTTTTGCCGATTGCTGTGTTTCAGATGATGTCGCGACATTCTATTGGCCAATAAAACAGATGGGAGCAGCTAAAATGAATATTGTTCAAATTCAGATTTTTGTCGTAATACGAGCTCTTGGGTTTAGTCGCTTATAGAAATGATCAGTTTCAACATTTGCCAATTTACTTTTTGGATTTTTCATGGCAAAGTGCAATGTAATCAATAAGAAAAACTGTCTCTTGCCCCCGTCTGGGAGTATGACATCATCACATTCTACAATCTAAAAAACATCAATACCCGATATCGACCGATACCAGCGCGGACACTATAACCCCTATTTTATATAAGCCCAAAACAAAATGAGACAATCTCAAGTAACTACCGATCAACTTTGTATAATTAAATGTTCAAACATTATGAGACTTTTTGGGTAAAATACAACCAGTAAAAGTCTTATTACATCGATATATATGTCCAACCAGGATCTCGACAAATTGTTGCCATGTCAGGTGCAATATTTCTTCTCCTTATATATTTTGACATAGCGGCGTCCCTTCGTTCGTTCATTAGCCTGAGTGCTGTGTGTACGTCCGTGTGTGTATTTTTAGCTTGGCCCCGTCTCGTGATCGGCCTCTCCACAGGCTGCTGCTGCTGACGTGAGGAGGGACTGACAAAGCCACCTGACCCCCTCTGACACTGCACAGACCCTCCAGGAGCCTAAACCCCAAAACTGCCCAAATACGAGTCCTGAGGATCCAAATGTCATGACATTATTGTGAGAAATTTTGAGAAAAAAAAGTGGGTTAGGGTTCCTTCATAGTATGCACAGCACAAAATTGTTTTAAAGGTACAGTATGTAACTTTTTAGGGGTGGCACGGCACCTGCATTATTCAGTGTAAATAGAACGTTAAAACTATACTTCACAATATTCTCCATGGAGATAAAGTTTTATGCCATACTGTGGAAGATTATAGCCAAAGGAATAACATTTCTATGGAGGCGAGCAGGAAGAGGCCCTCAGGCGAAAATGAGAGTCAGGTTTGTGGAGATGCAAGCCCACTCACATAGACTGTAATATATGCAGATCATTGCAAACATTTAGGGAGTGCTGCTTGGATGTGTAGAGACTGTATTTGAGACTGGTCCCTATAATGAATTTTGAACAAAGTTGAAAAAACTGAGGCACTCAAAAAGTACAAAATAATTAAAATCCTTTATTACCACATGGCAGATAAAGTTAAAGTCACGCCAACGTTGGCTTTTTCAACTTTGCATATGTAGATCATTATTTAGATTTATTTTTTTTATTGTAAACTGTCAAAATCTGGCAAAAATGTTCAAAGTTGTCCCCAAGTTATTAAGGTTGAAATCAATTCAAAACTAGACCACTGAAACAAATCGCATATAAACATTTACAGTTAAAATACTCGCTCTGTTAGTAAGAAATAGTCAGAGTTCATAAAAGACCACGTTATTATTGTGGTATTGAAAATGGTATTAAGTCGCTTCCTTCGACGTTACAATTGTAGCAAACACTTTTTCGATTCAATTTTTCAATTCAAATTTTCAAAGTTTATCCAAATGCCCTATTGTTGAACCTCTTTGACTACTGTACTGTACCATTGGCTTAAATAGCACGTGTAAAAATAAGGCTGTCACAAATGTTAAGTGGTCAGTTGACATTTCGAGACATAACTGCAGTGACACATATTCACAGGTTGTCACAAGACCAACTACCCAGTGCTACGTAGAACCAAAATAACCCAAAGTGTGTGATGCAGTCCTCATAAGCAGCGATAGGCTCCCTGATACCACTACAAGCCTCACAGGAAATAGTAGCAGACTTGTTTGAAGTATTCTTGTCCAAACTCATGACCTTAAATTACCTCTCAAACTAATTATTACTGTGTTTTATACTTTATATTATCTTGATGGTTCAGAGATTGGAATTATATTTGTTAAAATTGTGTCAGTAAAAAAATCATATTCAATATCTCTCTGATACCACACCATACTGTAATGAGATACATGGTTAAAGCTGCACTATGTAACTTTTCTGGGGACAGTCCAATAGCTGCTTGTCCTTGAAATGTTTCACAGTATGGCATTAAACTTAGTCTATTCGAACCCTCCTTACGGTAAACATACAAAAGTAGGATACAAAACAATGCACTACAACTTCACAAACCTGTTTGTAAAACAAAAGTCAAACTTATTAAACATGTTAATATGTTTTCAAAACATTCAAAAACATTCAAGCATTTTCAAAACAATAAAAGGAAACATGGTGATCTAAATATGTTATGTGTTAGCGGTTAATACCCCACAGAAGTGTAATACCCGCTCTGTAAAGGACTGTTGCCTCTTAAACACTGCACACTTGTTGTATACTCGATAAAACCTGGTGCGGATTGGCAGAGAATCAATGGTTTCTACTGCTCCTTTCACGTGGACATCGAGCGAAACGGTTAAATTGGTCTCCTGTGTTACTTATTACACGGTCGCTAACGACAACACTAATTGGAGGTTGTCTGAACTGCATTTATGCTAAGTTCATTTGGAAAATTTCAGGAAAATGGCTAAATTGGGTCACTAAGTCATGGGGTTAGAGAGTCTTTAAATACACGCTCATGTGGTCAGCATGAATCAGAGACGAGTTTATATGGAACAGTATAGAACTAATATGTATTGAATTTTCTGTGTTTTTTTTGTTTGGGGGAAAAAAAAAAACTTACTTGGGTCTTCTACCATGCTTTAGTATATTGTTATATCATTAATAGCAAATTTAGACGTATTGCCGCTGTATTCTCTTCCACTGACTTTCCATCACTCCATATCTGCTTGTTACAGAGTTAAACAGTTTTAGCATATTTGATTTCTACACAATTAGTGCCAGAAATGCATTAATTAACATTTGAAAATCTGCTTCCCAGTCATTTGTCTTGTAACCTTGTGTACATGCTTCATTACATTACCATATTCAGCTATTCTGTATGAGCTGTCATGGCTACTTTTTTGGTCAATCTAGAGTTCTTCAAATGAGCGATAGTTTTAAATCATTGGCTTGTGTGGTAGACTGCAAGGTTGATGGTTCAATTCCTGCACTTCTTAGTTCATACAGTCTTCGTGTCATCGGCCACGACACCTCTCCTACCCTGCTTTTGTGAACATGTTGTGATTGGTGTTGTTTGGGGAAAGCATAGGAGCAGAATAGCTGCCAAACCAAACCAGGACAAGACCAGGGCCAGACCTGGACCAAACAAAGTCTTCATCAGGACTAAACTAGGACCTTGATGAAAACAAAACTGAACATATTGATATGAACATAACTTAAAATGCATATATTTGGTAGCGAAGATATCTGCTGTCAGAAAATGTCCAAGCTAGTTCCACACACCCCAGTTTTGCCTTCTTTAATCACACAATCAATTTCCAATCTTCCAAGTCTGCATCTGGTCCAATTGTGTATGTCTAAATCTAAAGCAACTAAAATACCTCCCCTGCCTGGCTTTTCAGGATCATTGACGATTTACCAGCAGGCTATTGACCCTATAATTGATCTGCGTTCTAATTTAGCCCTCGCGTCTCCTAGTGTGTCTTACATGTCTTAAATAGTGAATGAACAGGGGCATAATTGCTTGTTGTGGATCTTTATTTAAACATGGAGGTGGGCTGAGGAAAGGAGCAGAGACTTTTGTTCACAGTAATTAAACACATCCCTCCTCCGGTTGAGAGAGAATAGGTCTGAAGTTACAATTGGTTTAGCTTAGTGTGAGACAAATTAGCTAGCATCTCATAGGTGGAAGTTGAATTATACTGCATTTGTTAAGACCTTTCCAAAACATAATGCATTCAAATTGAAAAAGATAATTAGTTGGAGGAATAATCAATTTTAATAGATCTGATAGCTTCCATTTTAAAGCTACACTGTGTATCTTTTCTGGGAGAGCGTATGCTACCTGCTTTTCTCCATAGAGATGGTATTGCTTTACCTAGAATGTTCCACAGTATGGCATTAAACTCATCCCCTGTGCATATCTTTTCCAATTACAGTTGTTTTTTTAACTGTTTAAAAGTACCTTGAAAAACATGCATTCTTACTGTGAATGGGGGGAAAATGTCTCCACAGATCTGACGTCTAACTTGATTGCATCACAAAAAGGTTTTTAATCAGTTGAAAATAAATGTAGATATTTTTAAAAATGTGAAAGAATAAAAAATGTTGTCCCATAGACTCATTTTCACCGGCGCTCAGTGTGTCTCGTCGGTTTTAGCTCACATTTCTGAAGCTCTTTGGTCATAAAAGTTTAAATGGGGGTTCATACTTGTCTGATCGCATTAGGAGAGGTTGTTTCCGACTCAGCCTGTCTGGTGTCTCTGCTCTTGAGTTGTGGTTGTGAGTGTGATTCCCATTCCACTGTCTGAACCCTGGAGCCAAACACCAGCACAAGTTTGGTCTAAGTACTGTACCAAGACATCCGGCTCTTTATAATGGCAAACTCATTCACCCCAACCTGTAGTTCTCTATGGCTACAATATAATCAGATACTTAAATGTCCATGAACTTAGTGGATTCATCGGTACATCGTACAAGTTTTATAATTGGTTTTGGTTGCTCCTATGGCTAAACCAGGATTAAACCAGGATCAAACCAGGACCAAACCAGGGTCAAACCAGGACCAAATCAGAGTCAGAGGTTGTGAGCGCAATTCCCATTCCACTGTCTGAACCGTGGAGCCAAACACAACACAAGTTTGGCCTAAGTGCTGTACCAGGAAATCCAGCTCTTTATAATGGCAAACAACTCGTTTGCATTGGTGTGTATTACATGGCCATATACTTAATGTATGTAAAGTGCTGTATCAGGAAACACATAATGATAATGACAAAAATGTTTCCTAAAATCAATTAAACTCTTAAACTCTTAAAGTACGCATGACAGGTTAGACTACTCTTTTTACTAAAACAGTTACCTAAACGTACATTATGCTAAAAATCTTGCCTATTTTTATTTATTTGTATTTTTTTTTGGACATGGGCAGCAGATATGGTATATGTAGAGGTAATTCAATAACTGTTACCTAGCAACCAGAATGTTAACAAGGGCCAAAACGTCCTATCTAAATTGTCTAACACTACAGGGACTCAAGCTGTTACTTAACCTCCATATGTCCCTCAGACTTATTTCTAAAACTCCCATAAAACGCTGGTTTGGATCATTTCAAGTTTAAAACGATGTCGAAGAACAGACATTATATTACCCTGAAAATACAAAAATGCCTTCCTTGCTTTTACTACCATTCGTTTAAGTGTTTAGTTTTAAGGTCCTGAAGCTTATGCCCTGCATTTTAAAGCTGCACTATGTAACATTTCTGGTGGAGGGTCTGGTGGTTTTCGTTAAATGTTACTGCTTTGCCAAAATATGTTACATTAAACTCATCTTGCAGTCGTTCAGTTTTTGTTTGTCTGGTTAGAGTTGTGTGGAGGAGGGCACCACTTTGTGACATCAGCAGGTGGAACAGAGTGTTTTGAGCTCTTTATATCTAATAGTCTATATACATTGTGGTATATTGTACTTGTAGTCGTGGTCTTACCCAGACTGTCCTGAGTTAATGCACATATGGAGGACTGTTCTGTGCTTGTCTCCTTGTATGGCTGTGTCTGCTAGCTCTTTCTCTCTCTCTTTCTCTCCTCCTCCTTCTCCCTCTACCTCCCTCTTCTGCTCTCTCTTCTTTCTTACCTCCTCTTTTCCTCCCTCTTTTCTCTCCCCTCTTTCTCTCATTCCTCACATTCTATGTTCTCTCTCTCCTCTCCCCCTCTCGTTCCATCTCCACCTGCCCTCCCTCTCTTTTTCCTCTCTCTGTTTACCTCTCCTCACGTTTTTTCTTTGTCCTGTGTTCTCTCTTTAAGTCTTTCCCATTCTCCCCCTCTTCCTCTCCTCCTCGCTCTCATTCTCCCCCTCTGTCTCCCTCTTTTACTCTTTCCTCTCTCTCTCTCTTTTCTCCCATGCCTTCCCTCCCCCCTCTCTCCTTTTTCCTCTTTCCTTTCTCCCTCTCCTCTTCTTTCTTTCCTTCACTCTCTGTCCCTCCCTCTCTTTCGCTCCCTCTCACCCTCTCTTCTTTTCTCCTGTCTCCCCTTTGACTCACCCTCTCTCTCTTTTACTCTCTTATCCCCGCTCTCTCTCCTTTTTCCTCATTCCTTTCCCCCCTCCATTCTTTCTTTCTTTCACTCTCTGCCCCCCTGCCTCCTCTCTCCCTCCCTCTCTCCCCCCTCCATCCCCCTCTGCTCTCTCTTCTCACATGAACAAGCCAGTGACATACTTACATAATGTTACTCCAGTCTAAAAGTGGAGTTGTGCCAGCCTTGAATCAATAACTCTATTAACACAGAGCTCATGGAGTGTGGGTGGCATGTGTCCCAGAGCAGGACACCACAGACGTGTACGGGCTCTGTCTGCTCGGGTTCACGCTGACGCACGCTATTTTTGGATTCTCAACTTGGGATGAAAACATGAAAAGGCATTGATGATACATTTTGACCCCAAATAATGTTCACACTACAAAATGTTAATCTTAAATAAGACAATAAGTTAATAGAAGTAGTAGCTGTAGTAGTATTTGTAGAAGTTGTTGTAGTAGTAGTTGTAGTTGTAGTTGTAGCAGTTGTAGTAGTTGTAGTAGTTGTAGTAGTTGTAGTTGTTGTTGTAGTTGTTGTAGTAGTTGTAGTTGTTGTAGTACTTGTAGTAGTAGTTGTTGTAGTTGTTGTAGTAGTTGTAGTTGTAGTAGTTGTAGTATTTATGATGGATGTAACGAAACGATACTGTCATGATATTCATTTCACGATATGATATTTATTGTGATATTTTGGAGACGCTAACAGAACTGAAGAAATGCTATATTTTATTTTTATAAGCCTTGACAAGGTGCTATATTACTGTCATAGCCCAAAGAATTAAGATAGAAAATAACAATAACAGTTTCTTCATACGGTCTGCATTGAAATGGAGCAAAGGATCATGGTCTATGTAAATTCCTCCTTGCATTTAAGCAAAGGAGTTTATAATTCGATATATTGTGATGGGCCACAATATTATTGTGAGATCTTTGACGATATGGTATCACAATGTTCCGGTTATTGTTACATCCCTAGTTTTTATCTTCATTTGAAAACATTTTCACTTGGATCACACTTAGTAACATATTAGAATATTTTCCAGTGCATATTCCACCTTTTTTTTTAATGTTGACTCATAGCAAAACATAAAACAAGAGGTGATGCACATACACATTAGTCAACATTTCATTGTTTTGAATGTAAATATATGAATCCGTTTTTGTAAACTCACATTAAAAAAATACACTAAAAAGCATTACAATAAATAAATAAATACAATACCAAGAAGATACATGCATTTGTATTGTTTTATAGTGTTATTGCAATCAGGCCCATTGACAGAAATTTGGGGGCCGGGGGCGAGAAACCTCATATGGGCCCCCCTCTGATATAAATTAATAGGAAGAGGGTCAAATTCTGGGCCCGTAAGACCCTGGGGCCCGGGACAACAGATCCCTTTGTCCCCCCCTGTCGACTCCTTTGATTGCAGTATAACTGGTGTACCCTACTGTAACCCTAACCTTTTTCTTTATTGTGCATTCATTCATCAGTTCCGAGAAAGTCATTGTTACCAAAATGAGAATATAAAATAAGAAAATTAAATATGTGGGCTTTATATAATTGTGCAAGTTTGTAGTTACCAGAAATGTGCATGTTTTTGGTCAGACATGAAACAGGAAGTGGTCTGCCGGCTCACATCTAGCCAGTTTGCTGTATTAAAGTGAGTAGAGCAGATGTGTCTATGCAGTTTAAGCTGATGACATTAGAATATGTACATGTGAACTTTGACCTCTGCAGCCCGTAAAATCCTGCGTAGAGCTTTTGAAAACATTACATGATACATAAGCGATATTATTGTTCTAGGAATGGGAGTCTGTATTTTCTGGCTGAGTTACAGAAGTGGTGCCAGAGGGTCATTTAGTCATAAAAAGCCTTTTGGGACAATCACACATTAAACCAGGTCATTTATATCATTGTGCACATGGGAGCGCAGATATTGCAGTAACAGGAGCATTCGGGGACTGTGGTTACTGAGTTTTCCACATCAGTCTGGGATGGCTCTCACTCAAAGCGATCGGCACCTATGAGGATGTTCAAACAAATGCTCTAATCTGATTGGTCGAAGCGGAATAAGACGGAAAATCAAACTTTTGTTAAATCCAGTGGAGAGAAAAGTTTAAAGGTTAGGGGTTATGGGGATATATATTAGTACATTTCCAAAAAACGGTAGGAGAACATTGCACCTTACCTACTCACTGCTGCATTAAGTATAGCATAGGGTATAGACTGATACTTTCTCTCCTCTCTCACCTCTGGCTCTGCTCTTCGGGCTAATCGAGGTTTGAACTGCGGCTGACCCGGAGCTCCTTTGGGAAGAAGGATGAAATACAGAGAATGGGGGAAGTCAGCCACGTCAGCACAATGTAACATGCACAGAAAACCATGTGCTAATCCGGCTAACTTGCTAAAAGTGTAATGTTATGAAGCGGTTGGTTAGCATTTTCAGCATCTGGTTTGATAAACTGCTATTTGGATATTATCAATTTTTAAGATACAATTTTGGCAAGATGCTACTTTGATGATACTGAAGCTGGAGCAATGGTATAAAAAGTAGGATGGTTTAAGGCTCAGGGATATGCACAGGTTGATAAAAATGTAGTTAGAAAAGTAGCTGGAAATGTTTGTTTATATTTCATTTATATGGTTGGTTTTATCATTTAGGAAGCTTGTTTATGACAGTTACAAAAGAAGAAGTCAAAACAAAGTTGTCAGCAGTGTTCTCCTACGGTAGCCCTGAGGGGAAATGCTGATATTCAGACTTATATTAAATATTTATAACTCATGACTTCACTATGCGAATTAGTTTAGAAATGGCCATACCTCAGCATATTATCTTGTATAATTGTCTCATCGGGTCTTCTCACTGTTAACAGGAACAAGAAGTAATCACTGAAAGCTGCACTTTGTAACTTTTCTGCTCGTCTCCATGGCGATGTCATTGCTTTGCCTGGAATTTCCCATTAAACTTGTCTATCTTGAATATATTCAATTACAGGTGTTTGTGTGGCTGAAAAGAATCAATGGAAAAGCATGCACTCTTACTGTGAGCTGCTTGTATCCATGGAGATAAATTAAATGCCATTCTGTGGAACATTTTGGGTCAAAACAATAACATCTCCCTGAAGTCTTTTAAAGTATAAAAGTATATGTTATGGTGTGGCTGGAGAGCAACACGTGGTGATGCAGAGTCTTGGGTTTTTGAATTGAATTTGTTGCATCATTGTTGACCTGTCTGCAGCTGCTCTGTTCAAATCTATTGTGTCCCTCGATCAAAACATGAGAAGGGGAAGCTCTGGTCATGGTGATTTTGCACTTTTTAATAAATGAGTTCCAACAAGGCATACATCATGTAAACATACATCATACTGCTCATACGTGTTTGGTGTTCCTCTGTAAGTCAAGCTAGTTGTTCAGAAAGTCTTTAAATATACTTTAGCAAGCTATTTCAAATCACTGTAGCAAAATTGTGCCTCGCTCAAGTCAAATCACTTTTTTTATTTCTGCAAGATGGAGTTTTCACCGTACACCTGTAATAGTAAAATATGTCAGTTGACAAAGTCACAAGTCTGATCTGTGAAGAGGTGACTCTGTTCACAGTATGAATGCATGTTTTTCAAGGTATTTTTGAGCAATAAATACACCCTAGTGAAACAAACGAAAGATGGATATGTTTAATGCCATATTGTGGAACATTCCAGGCAAAGCAATAACATCTCCCTAGAAATAAGCAAGTGGCAATGCCTCTCCTAGAAAAGTGACATAGTGCGGCTTTAATTACGTTGACCTTTTCATTGTCCTTGTGTACATGTGTGTAGCATGTGCCATTGTGCATGTTCGGCCTGGGGATTCTTCTATTGATTGACAGCTTTGAGAAAACGAAGGATATACAAACGAGGGATGAAGGAGGACTGAACAGAGGGCAAGAAATCAATCAGATGCCCTCAGATTTTATACGTAATGACAAGTGACTAAGGAGACAAGGAAGCAAGCAGACGAGGAGACAAGGAAGTGAGGAAGCGAGGAGACAAGGAAGCGAGGAGATGAGGAGGCAACAAAGTGAGGAGACGAGGAGACAAGGAAGCGAGGAGACAAGGAAGCGAGGAGACAAGGAAGCAAGGACTAGAGCTGCAAGATTAGTCTAAATCGCAATTTGAATGGATGCAGTTAGCATTTTTCTAAGTAGCATAATTTCCTCCACTTCCTGTTTTAATCTGTACAGATCTAAACTACAGGGTTTGCGTTTTTTATGTTCTAAAATGTGATTCTTGTTTGTGTGTCCAGAAGAATTGACAAAAAGACTGAAATATGATCTGATTTAAAAATGTGAGCTTTGCACACAATCCTATTATTAAAACATAAATCTCAAATCTAATCACAATGCTTGTCCTAAAAAATCGCAATTGGATCTTTTTTCCAAATCGTTGAGCCCTATGTAGGACACAAGGGTGGTTTGAAACAAGGTGAAATGTGAGCGCTCAAAATGGCTGGGTGATGAGGAGACGACGAGAGGATGGAGGGAAGGAGCTAGGACGCAAAGCAAGGTCCTAAGGTGAAGGAGACAAGGATGCTTTTAAGAAATGAGTCGTGGATAAGTGCGATTCGACGTGTGCTGCATGCTAATGCTAACTCATACAAGAGGAGATGGAGGGAAGTAAGTTAAAGAGAGATTTTTTAAGATTATAGGATATGGTTTAGGTTTAAAATGACTTCAAATGCACTGGACAATTTTCTGCTCCTCATAGTACTTACTAAGTACTACTATGAATACTAATACTGGTACTGATAACATTGCTACTATTGGTGCCGCTGCTACACTATCTTATGTCTTTTTAGGTCATTAAAACAAGAGACTACATCTAATATGACTACTACTACTACTACTACTACTACTACTACTACTACTACTACTACTACTACCACTACTACTACTACTACTACCACTACCACTATTACTACCGCTACCACTATTACTACCACGGAGATGGCTACTACTTCAATGACTTCTACTATGAAATGTACTTCTACTACTACTTTAGCGAAAACAACTACTGTATAATTCAGCTAAATGCTCCTGAAGCCATTTCAGTTACACTATTAGGAACATGTAGGTCAGACAATATTCACATTTGAATTTGTATTTGGAACAGTTGGGTCAAAGAGAAGAGAAAGAGAGTATTTATTGGCTACTACTACTACTACTGCTACTACTACTACTACCACGCTCCTCCTCCTTCTCTCCTCCCTCCTTCCTCCTCTTGTCTCTTTCTCTCCTTCCCTCTCTCCATCATTTCTGCTCTGATCCCTTCATTCCTATAGTCACTCACAAGCATCCATCTATAATCCCTAACCCACTGCCCATTCTCACTCCCGATTGGTCAGTTTTGATCACGTGACCTGTGCATTTACATTAACCATGAATGATATTCCCACATGATATTAATGCTATGACCCAAATACTCCTCCTAAGTAATATTAAGATGGATACTATAGAGCAGTGTTTCTCAGACTGTGGTACATGAGCTTCTTCAGGTGGTATCTGGACAGCTCTTCAGTTTGTGGGGTTGCCTAATTTAGACTTAATTTTATCCACTTTTTTTTTGGATACAATGGAAATAGTGTAGTCTACTTGTAGACCTGGTTTAGCCCTAGATTAGACCTGGAATAGTCTTGTTATAGACCTGGTTTAGATCTGGTAGTACTTGGAAACCCAAATCTTTTCTTTGGTGGTACTTGGTGTGAAAAGTTTGAGAGCCACTGCTATAGAGAGAGATATTTAAGTGCACTGATTTTGTGGTGTAACGTAATATTTTCTGCTTTCTTTTCTGTTCCCATTTGGTGTTATATCTGTGTAATCTCTGTCATGCAGGTAGGTTCCATAGTGGTCCATGGGCGTGTACTAGTCTATGTGTCTTATACTTGCTCTGAAACAGCTCAAGATCATTCTAAAGCTTCAGGAAAGGTTCATTTCTGTTGGTTTCTGCTGCTCAAATGAGTATCTAGTTTCGATACTACTGTTAGTATCGATTAGTATCTGATTTTCCTTCATTTTGACAAGCCTACTATATTGTGCAGCTCTATTCTACAACATATTTTAAAATAATCAGCATCTTTGTGTTACATTATCTTAGACAGGTGACACCTGACGTTAACCTGTTTTATTGCTTGACGCCCTAAAACCACAGGGTTGGGGAAAAGTGCCTTGTCATGCTGAAGAATTAAAATACCTGTAACTCTATAACTGTAGTAACTACGGAAACGGTTAGGGGAACTGGTCTGCCCTGTCCATGAGGGAAACTGTGTCTACTGCGCTTAATATATACTCAAGGAAAATATGTTTATAACGCTAATATAATACTATAAATATAAATAGAACATGAACCGAAACCAAACTAATACTGTTATGGTACTGTTACTTTTTTTGGAAATTGAGTTTATTGTAAAAGCAGCACTTTATGAATTAAACTTATTAGGCTATGTTATTGTTTAAATTAAACTTGTACTTTATCCTATTCCGTAAACATCACATTCAGATCGATGCTACACCTCCACCTCTGCTATCACTTCTACATTGACAGAGCTAAAACTACAGTGTAGGTGTTAACTACTACGACTGATTCTGCTTTTATTGCAACTGCTGCTACTACTGCAACTTCTACAAGTACTACAATTGCTGCTACTACTACGACTATTGCTACTACTGCTACTACTACTACTACTACTACTACTACTACTACTACTAGCTTTTAATATTACTACTATTTCATTGTATTTTGTAAAGTAATTATTTCCTTTGCTCATTTATCCAATACTGTATTTTCTCCTTGTTACTTCTACTACTTGATTTTCCATCTTGCACATTACATTTACAGTACATGAGCACGCGCTGTCTTTATTCACACAATACTAGTGCACAGTCCCAAAGCGTGCCGGTATTTCCTGTATCTCCGCCTCTCTTTCATTCTCAAAAACGTCTCCTCCCGCTCTTCTTCTCTTTCACAAGTTGTTTTGTGGTACTTCCTGTCACGTACGCAGACTTCCTTTCCTCATGTTGTGGTCTGCAGAGAGACGTGGCCCTGCGTAAACTCTATGAGAACCAGACACATGTGGTGCTATGGGTTAACCACGTGGAGACGAGGCACATGCTAAACCCTATAGCACTCTCTAGAGTTAAAAGACATGAATGGAAGAATATATTGTCATTTCAGATTTTGGACTGAAGATTGAACAAATATTATGTTGGTATACAAGGATTTTCAAATGAGTTCATGAGAGCATTTTTATGTGAACTGTTGCTTATAGGATGAGTAGTGTTTGTCTATAAAGGCAACAGGATTTATACATTTTAAATGGCCAGCAGCGGCCCAAACCTAATCCTCACTTTCCTAACGCATACTTGGCATCTCAATTATTAATCACTGTGACTGGGGCATTTTTTGTTTTTACTTTAATATATGACACAAATTGGGTACAGCCCCTTTAATTATGTATGGACAATATATTTGCGGTAATATTGGTGTTTGTGTTACTGAAAAACATGCATTTGGGGTGTGCCAAAAAATCCATATATTGATCAATTGTGCTACTGGTTTAACAAAGAAATATGGTTATCTTTTTAAAATATTTTGCGCAACATACTGATTATCACATGTATTGTCATATTGTGATATTGAATCAGCCCTGATTCCTTCTGTGAGTGGATTCGCCTCTCCACAGATGTAACTTGTAACTCAGCTTTGTGGCGTCACCTGCTTGTATCAATGTTGATAAATGTATTTAATGCTATAATTTAGACGATCAGACAGAAGAAACGTTCCACATTTGAGCTTTAATGGCCTGTATTGACCTCTCTTCTTGTCTTTTGTCTCTCGCAGTATGGGGAGGAGGAGGTGTGTTCGGACCGCCTGGACTCGGACTTCCCTGACATAGACCTGTCTCAGCTGGACCCCAGTGACTTCGACAGTGTGAACTGTCTGAGTGAGCTCCAGTGGTGCAGTGACCAGGAAGCCCACGCCTCCCCAGCCTCCATACACTGCAGCTCAGCAGACCAGCTCTTCCAGGTACAACACAAAGCACCAAACACTGGAATATAAAGAATACTGTGCTTTAACATCAGTGGGTTTCCTCATTGCCTGGGGCGGGAGCACTCATTGGACAGTTTGGCTTAGGTTCAGGTTACACTGGTTTGTCAAAACACAGGTCCTGATGTGTCTTCATTAGGCTCAAGTTCAGATCTTCATTACAGAAAACATCATTAGTTCCAAAGTGAATCTAATATGTCCGTCATGTTGCTCCAAAAACACCTCTTCATTATAGACGTGTGGAGGTGATGATGACTTCACTCCTTGGCACTGAAACTCAGTCCATCAGTCTGTCTCTCAGTCACTCACAAGGGGGAAGGGGTCACTGTATCGCTATATCCATTAAAAAGGCATTTAAATGCAACATCATTATCAACTACACTTTTGATTCACTCTAAAAAGTTTCTGAAAGTAGGTCTACTAAACTGGTGACAATATAGGATCACCACCTGAGCAATAATGCTTTTTAACAGATTAATTAGCCTAAATCAACTGGGAGTTTCTGTCTTTTCCTTCTCATCCTCCCTCTCTCCCTCGCTCTTACCTGCATAACAGAGGAGCAGACAAGGAGGAAGGCAGAAACGGGTACCTCAGCTCTCATGAGAGATCATGGACAGAGGGGACAGTGGTGACTGCACAGACAAGTTCTGTCCTTGTTAAGCTGTACATTGTGTTACTACAATCTGACTCATATTCACGGGGAAACAAGCCTAATGAGGAATTTAATTTTAAAAAGCCTAAATGCAAAGATACACGTGTACCGCTGAGATACGAGGCTGCGGTCAGCCTTTCAGAACACCCTCCCAACACGCTATGTAGGATATTGATCATTTCTTGGCCAAACCTGACCTGAGGGTAACTCATGGGATGCACGGGTCGAAAGACAACCCCCGCATCACTAGTCCATAGCCCTTGTTTTGTCGTGTGTCACTTCACAGATGCAGTGGAATTGTTGCCTCACCAAAAAAAAAACAAACACCTTTTCCATATCTTAAAAAAAAGAAGTCGTGAGAGGTGACCAATTTGAGAAGTGACGTCGTAAAATAAGTCTGAGAACCAGTGATATAGAAGATACATTACAGCTTAATTTAGATCCCGTCACTTCACAAAACAGAACTCAAATGTTCTTGGACAAGCGACAGTGGGACGGGTGGTGCAGTGGTTGACTTATAACTGGAGGGTTGGCTGTTAGATCCCAGCTGTGACCAGTGCAGGCTGTTGTTGTGCCTTTAGGCTGGGGAAGTGTCTTTCCCTATAAAAGTATGGTGAGGATGCACGCAGTCTTTCTCAGCCCCAAAGAGCACTCAGACTGTGGCTACAGTAATGGCTCCTCTGAGTGGAGTAAATAAACCTAATACCCTCACTGTGTTCTTCCAAAAAATGTCCTCTCATTAGTGATGGATTAATCTTTGCTGTTCACAAATTCAGCTGTAGTCTCAGCTTTCAGTGTTGACGTCTCCACTCTTCACCTGATTCATGTGCTGAAAGATCCATCTGTCATCCTCACAGGGGGATGAAAGGACCCCCGTGTGGGCCAAAATACAATCTGTACCACTTTATAATAACTACACTTCAATTAGACTTAATAAAACACAAACTAAAACTTAAAACTGTTTGTGAATGAAATATGAATTAAGAATGTAACTTTGTAACTACTTAATAAATACCCTGACTCCTATCCCTAACCCCTTAAATAACTGGTTACTAAGCCTGAATCATTATTAATAAACTATATTGGTTGCAGTTGAATTGAATAGTCCTATGCACAGGGAAAGAACCCAGTGCTTTTATACAGACCAACTCAAAAATGGCATCGTCTAATCACCCTAGTGTCTCAGTTTCACAAGTTCAGAAATGTACAAAATACAGATTGTAACTTTTGGTGTAAAATTTTGAAATCACTCCCATAATTGATTCATATTTTTCGGAATTGCAAGCTTTGTGTATGTAACATGACCCCAAGTTACTCTACCAGCTTTGCCATCTCTAGTTCAGGGAATGCCTGTATAACTGTTGTGCTCTCATCGATTACCTTTAGGTCCTGCAGCCTGGTGTTTTTATGGAGCTAAACCTGAGTGCAGAGGAAACCAAACAACAAGATAAAGTAGCAGTTAGCGCCAGTGCTAGCCCATGTAATGCTACTCCTGTTTGTGAGGGCTGATCAATAGTAGTTGTTTTCAGATTGTAAAATGTTCCTGATTATGTGTTTATGATATTGTAAAAATAACTTAAAGACGCATTATGTAACATTTGGTCATGGTGGTAGTTGATCTGTCACCTGCTTGTCTCTATGGAGATGTCATAGCTTTGACTGAAATGTTCCATAGTATAACTTTAAATTTATCTTTCCCGCGTTTATTCAAATACACGTGTTTTTATTGATCAGAAATGCCTTGAAAATCAGGCATTCTTACCGTGAGCGGGGTCACCTCTCCGCAGATCAGACCTGTAACTTGGCCTGGGGGTGTCACCTGGTTGTCGCCATGGAGATGGATACCTTTTAAAGTTATGGAGTTGAGACAATTACCTTTCAAAAGTTTATGTTTAACCATAGCTTTGTTTTGTTTCTAATTAATCAAACAAGAGACAGTTACCTTTCAAAAGTGTATGTTTAACCACAAATTGCATCAAATAATGTAAGAATAATCTATCATAATATGAGTTTACCAGTGCATAGTAAACATATTAACACCAGAAAAGTTCCACAGTGGTCCTTGAAATACATACAAGTTTTAATAGGATTACGCTGTGGCAGAGTGGTTAGCATCCCTACCCCAACTCATCTGCTTTGGACTAGACCTGAAGTATAATATGTGGTTTATTGTAAATGCCTATACTAATACGATATGACATTTCTATTGACTAGTTAACTTTCAAAACCTATTTAATTGCATTCATATATAAACATTATACATCACCAGACCCCATTCGCTGAAGCATCCCTATGATATACTATAGCCCCTCTGATTTCACATTGATCTTATGGAGAGGGGAGCAGACAGCACGTCGGCTCTGCTCCATAGACTTAAACAGAGATGTGCTGTTTCGCCGTTTGTCAATATTACTCCTGTTTACAGCTGTATGCGCCATCCAGATACATGTACTTCCATTGATTGGTTTGGAAAAGACCCAAGAATGGAGAGTTGCATGTTTCATCGTGTCTGTTGATGGGCCTAATTATTAATATATGACATTTTATGGCATTCAAACAGTAAATCTTATCCTTCATCTACATTTTATAGACTTAAGTAAATTAGTTCATGAGAATTGACCTGTAATTTAAGTTAAGAAAAGCCTTTAAACTTGGTTAGGAATAGGGTTACAGCGTTAACCTTTGACCTTTAAAACCAGGATAAGTTCTACTTGTAATGGTCAGGTCTTGATGGACGACCAGCAGATGTGAAGAGTTTGTAAAATGAGATTACAAAGTTTAATGGTCCTAAGATTTTTCCAAAATAAATAAATGAATAAAAATAAAGTAATTTCTTGCATTAGCTATTATAGTTAGTAATAGTTAGTGGTACTGATACTAGTGTCACTACTACTACTTACTACTATTACTGCTACTATTAGTACTACCCAGTACAGTGGGAGGTATGGGCCTAACGCACTAGTCATGGGTTTCAGTGAGATCAATTCTTCTTAATTTGAACCATCTACTGGACCCTATAGATACTATATGAGTTTATTGTGTTGTTTGAATATATTTATTATTGGTTAAATTAACACACTGAGCAATTTTTTTTTAAAAAGCTGTTTAATTATTGGACTGTAGGAAACATCATGTATTGGACATGGGGACATTTTATTGTATTTTCCTAATGTTAATGATGAACTGGTCGTCTTTTAATGTAATTCTAATAAAATATGTATTTTAATGTGTGTTCACCTGCTCAGAGACTCCAGATGGAAAGTAGCAGTAGCTAAATCTGGTACAAATCATCTTTTCTTCTGTGAGATTAATGAATACATGGTCCCTGACAAATGAAGAATAAAGAAAGAAAGAAAGAAATTGGGTACTGGACAAAAAAAAAGTAAAACTATGAATAAAAGTAAAAAAAAATAAAATAAAATAATACTACTACTGATAATACTACAGCGGGTTCAAGCTGGGTGAAGTGTCTTGCCCAGTTACACAACAGCAGTCTGGGAATCTAACATTTCAACCCTGAGCTACAGCTGCCACATATGCAGGTTGGATCTATAAATGTGATTCATAGTTTGACTTTTTTTTCAGCAAATGGCTCTTAAACTCACTGGACACAAATCCTTCTTAACCTTGTTTGACCTAGTGCTGAAAACCACATGAAGTGATTTCTCGACTCATTCTAATCTCAAAGCGGCAACATAAAACCCCAGTATTTTTACAGTATTTTTGGATCTATATTAATGTCATGGAAAATCCTCTCCTCTGCACAGTTAAAGTGGGTGTATCTGAGCCAAATGTGTCTTGCCCCAGTACAGATATATTGCATGAGCAGGTCTTGAGGTCAAAATAAGTCCACTGTGTGCTGTCTGTATCTAATTATAAAGTCTTTTATTGTCTGATAATCAGGAAGTGCGCTGTTGCTGTTAGCTTTACAGTGACGGCAAAACTCTGGTCTCTGAATGCTGTAAAACGTGCTCATAACTTAGGACTGTCTGTATTAATTATAAAGTCTTTTATTGTCTGATAATCAGGAAGTGCGCTGTTGCTGTTAGCTTTACAGTGACGGCAAAACTCTGGTCTCTGAATGTTGTAAAACGGGCTCATAACTTAGGATGCTCGGAATGCGTGGGGAAAGTGAGGAGTAACTTTGGACCGCTGCAAACCATTTAGAATGAACTAGTTCCATTTTTCCACACATTTTTAAGACTGTAAAAATCCGGTGCGACGCCTTTAATAATTTCTCAAACCCCCAAACGCATTTGTCTACCCCATTTCCCCCCTCTCCCAAAACTTCCCATATTTCAAAAACATCTTCCATTTTTGTATCTAGATGATGCCACTTCGAACTTTGATCTGACTCAAAGCAGTTTTGACTTAATGGGCTGTCAGCATTGTCTGGCCCGTATGATAAATCTGTGCTTTTAGTGTCTCCTCTCACCTCTTACGATTTCACGCGTTTAAAAGTAGTCAGCAGAAGTGAATGGTTGTTTGTCGAAAATAGCCGAGCGCCATCCATCCCGAGCGCTGTGTTTACTCCGGTGGCAGCCATCTTGCTCAGGGCAGAGTCTGTGGGGAGGAGATAGGGAAAAGAGCCTAAGGAGAGTCACCAAACACATTCATCTGTCTATAAGGTTTATCTCCGGAGTCCATCACAGCTGACAAACTATTATTTAAAGACTTCAAACTCCATTGACTTTAACAGCAACTTGAACGATTATACACGTGTGCTGCTTAGGTAAATCTGTTTTGCTTTAGTTAAAAGTGCACTAAGTAACTTTTCTGATGAAGTGTCTGCCTTTTTGTCTCCATGGAGATCGCTTATTGTTATTGCTTCACCTGCACAGTATGGCATTACACTTTTATATCTCCACAGGAATAAGAAGGTTATACTGCTAGATGTGTTTACCGATCAGATCTGTGGAGAGGAGAGTTGCTCACTTTAAGAATGCACGTGTTTCTAGGTATTTTTTTTATTTTTTTTATTTTAGCAATTAAAACACTTCTACATGATTAAAAGCTAGATAGATGAGTTTAATGTCATAGTGTGGAACATTCCTGACAAAGCCATAACATCTTCATGGAGACAAGCGGTACTTTTTCATATTCTTGGTTTAGTTGTGTTCAACGTCATCGACCTAAATAGCGAAAACTAATATTGAAAAATGTTGATGCATAGTTTTCATCCCCCCCAGAGACATTCATGTCTTTGGGGGGTGTTGGCACAGATCTGCAGCCTTATCTTTGTCAGTCTGCCCCAGGACAGTCTTTATTGCACAGTTTACGAACAAATGAAAAGGGCTGAAACGTGGTTTAAAACAACAATAAAAAGTTGAATATTTTGAATTTCTGTCAACACAAATATGAAAGAAATTAAAAAGCAACTACAACTTTGAGTGTCTAGAAAAATCCTGATGAATGTCGTTTATTTCAGCGTATTATTTTTGTATCAGTTAACCATTACTGTCGGTCTCTTTCTTAACCTCCTCCCTGCCGTCTCCCTGTGCAGATCGAGGAGGAGAATGCCGCGCTCCTTGCCGCCCTCACAGACTCCCTGGACGGGATGGTGGATGCAGATGGGATGGTGGATGCAGAGGTAGGGGGTCTCTCCGTGTTTCCCGCTCTGGAGGAGGAGCCGGACTCGGATCAGGACAGTCTGCCCCTGAACCAGGACTTCAGCCAGACTCTGGACTCAGAAGACCCCTCCCTGGTAAGAGACAAGTTTACGTTGGTGGGTGGGTATTTAGCACATTGTGGGGGACTAAAATCTATAGATACGTTGGAGCAAAAATCTGGTTCCCAAGACTAGGGATGCAAGATAAACCGACTAAATGAAATAAATAGGCAGTAGGACTTACTAGTGCTATATTGCCATTACAGTGGGTCCATGTCTAAAGTATGTAACAGTGATGGACATGATCTGATCTGCTTTGTTCATTTTCATAGTCAACAATTAGTATTTGAAAGCCCCAAACAGCTCCCCTAAACAAATTTTAGAAAGCAGTACATTGAACTGTTATCCCTGATACTGAACGTCCTGGATAAGAGGGGACTGTGAACTAGAGTGCCCTGTTTTCCTAGACTTGAAGGTAGACTTTGAACCAAGCGCGATGTAAAAGTGCAGGACATCAAGGTTAGCCACATAGACGGCGCGATGCGTTCGTGTGTCGCGGGAAATCTGAGTGAGGGCCGCTGTTTGATGGTTGTATTAAAGTGCAGCGCTTGGTTTTTGAGCAGAGGAACATTTTAGGATCAGAGAAAAGAAGAGGATCAAGTTTACCGCACTGGATCAAATGATATTGGCTTTATTATGTCCCAGGGCAAAAACTGACAGTTTACCTGATTTTAAATAAAAGGTCAAACTAAAACAGCAGCTGCTTGTGTTTAATTAAAAAGAAGATAAAGTTTATCGGAGTTGGGGAAAGTATTGAGTGCAATAAAGCTACAATGCATAAAAAAATAAATAAAAAAAAAAACACAAGTGGAGGGTGTGCCACAGCTTGCCTCCATGAAAATGTTATTGCCTTGCAAAGAATGTTCCACAATATA
The DNA here is from genome assembly GCA_000787095.1 of Periophthalmodon schlosseri. Classification (NCBI taxonomy): domain Eukaryota; kingdom Metazoa; phylum Chordata; class Actinopteri; order Gobiiformes; family Gobiidae; genus Periophthalmodon; species Periophthalmodon schlosseri. Next base: position 165,975 of record KN480691.1, read on the forward strand.
GCATTAAACTAGCTCCATTGAGACCAGCACCCGGTCAGATCTATGGAGAGGCAGGTCCGCTCACAGAATCCATGTTTTAAGGTGTGCTTTTAATAATAAAAAACACATGTAATTGAATACATGTAACATAGACACATTTAATGTCATACTGTGGAACAACTCAGGCACAGCAATAAATCTCCATAGAGACAAGCAGGTGGTGGACCCTTTATCAAAAAGGTTGCATAGTGCGTCGTTAACTCATTTTCTATGCATTTTCAGTATTTTAAGCAGTAACACATGGAAGGTATAAATTAGTTCAAAAATCTCAAGTAGAACATTTTAAGTATTTGCTATGTCCATTTTACTGACAATCAGGGCTGAATGATTTGGGAAAAATATCAAATTGTGATTTTTCTGACAAGCATTGGGATTAGATTTGTGATTTATGTTTTAATAATAAGATTCTGTTCAAAGCTCACATTTTAAACGCATCCAGGAGAATTGACAAAAAGACTGAAATATAAACTGACAAAGTAACACACGAGTCACGTTTCAGAACATGTTTGTACAGATCTAAACTGCAGGGTGAGCAGTTTTTATGCAGAGTAAGACAGGAGATGATGGTGTTTGTGGAGAAAATGATGATACTACAAAAATGGCAGCGTTTATGATTTGCTAATTGCGTCCATTCAGATTGTGGATGAATCTGTCAGCTCTACTGTCAGTGCTATACAGGTCTGTCATTGTATTAGTTTAAATGACTTAAATGTTTGGGAGTCTGTTTGTACTCAGCCCTGTGTGTCCTGAAACCACGTGCAGAGGAGAGAGAGCTTGGCTTGTTTTGAAGAGGGGGCCCCTCTTTCACACTCATCTGCTGGATACCTCTCGTTCTCCCTCCCTCCCCTCTCTCTCTCTCTCACTCTGCTCCCTCCATCTTTTACCCCGAATCGCTTTTCTCAGAACGGACTTTGTTTTGCCCTCTTTCTCTCCCCTCCTCCACTGCACCTGATTTAAAGGGCCCCGGAAATGAAGGGATAGTGGAGGGACAGTATGAAAGAAATGGGTGTAAAAAAACAGTGGATATAGGATAAGAAATTGTGATTTTGATTTAGTCTTGGGAAATAGGAGAGATGCTACTTTATTATAGTACAATAGAGTAGAGTGTTCTGTCAGTTAAATTAATGTTAGTAATTAGCAGTTGTGGGTGACTGAACTAATTAGTTATACAAGACTAAACAAGCTATCAGTCTGAAGCAACGTACTGTATATTGACAGGAAGTTGGCATTTGTGACGTTAATTAAGAAAAAAAAAAAAATCCATTCCTAAATATGTTATATGTTTTGATTTATTTAAATTGTACCAAATTTTCATTAAAAAATGTTAAAGCTGAACTATACAACTTCTCTGGTGGACGGCATGCAACCAGCTTGTCTCCATGGAGATTTTATGGCTTTGACTGGAATGTTCCACATTATGGCATTAAACTTATCTAATTCCATGGAGACAAGTGGATGATGCTACCAGGCCAAGTTAGAGGTCAGATCTGCGGAGAGGCAAGCTCATGCACAGTAAGAATGCGTGTTTTTCAAGGTCCAAAATACTTTGAAAAGCACCTAGTTGAATAAATGCAAGATTGATAAGTTTAATTCCATATTGAGGAACATTTCATGCAAAGCAGTAACATCTTAATAAATATAATCCTCCAGAAAGGTTACATATTGCAGCTTTAAAATAGGGGATCACATAATTGACCTAAATGAGTTGTTGTGAAACATCATCTTAGATTGTGATGCTTGAAATGTTCATATTGACAAACCTGTTTCTAGGCCAACTCTCTCTCCAATTACCAAATGCTAAAGTAGGCACTGACTAGCCGAGCTTTGGCACATGCCTCAGTACAATGCATTGTAAATGAGACCCGGGAGCAGAGCGGAGCGGAGCCAGTCGACAGCCTGCTTTTTCGGCTGAATTTAAGTCAAATTAGCGAAGCACGTTGGATTCATCTTGACAAGTGCAATACGGCCGTAATCAGAAGTCGTTTACTGCACACAAAGAGGGCTTCCTGCTTCACTTAGACTCAGAGCGTTTGAGAGGCAGAGGAGAGGGGAAACTGGGACAAACTCGGTGATACAGTAAATCTGCATTTTGGAAATCAAGGTTCAGCTATTTTGGATCAAACAGTCATGTATATTTGTTTAGCATTTAGCATTGTAGCATTTAGTATAATTAAAATTAAAGGGGCTGTACCAGATTTCCCCATGTATTTGAGAGAACTTTATCTTGGCCCAGTACAGATATATTGTGTAAGCACCTCTCGAGGTAAAGATAAGACCACTGTGTTCTGTCTGCAGCTAATTATACGGCATTTTATTGTCCAATAATCAGGAAGTGCACTGCTAGCATGCTAATTGTTGATGACAGCAAACTCCACTTATAAACTCATTGTGGTGAGTAATTCAGACGTTCAGAATTCATAAGATAAATGAGGAATAACTTTGGACCACTGCATACTGCTTAAAATGAACAAGTTTTTCATGTTTTTAACAAGATAAAAATCTGGCACTGTGCCTTTAAATGGTTTTGGGTGCTATGGGACTGATGCCGTTCTTGCCAAAAAGTTATAATTTAAAAATAATGACAAGAAACTTCCACCGGCACTGGACCAAGACAAAATTCACATGTAGAACAGGACTAAAATGATCCTAAACTCACTCAAAATCATGACAAGCAATTCAAATTCCAACATGTACGTTTTCTGGTGTCTGTCACATGCTTATCTTCTGCTTGCAAATGTTATTGCGTTGCATGTTCTGCAATATGAGATAAATGTATATATCTTTTATTAATTCAAATAGTAGGTAGGACAAGTTTATTTATATAGCACAATTCATACACAAAGTAATTCAACGAACTTTACAGAATAAGAAATTGTAGTCATATTTATTGTCAAATATACTTGGTTTAGTGAAGTCACCTACATCTATTTCTCAATGGAAATAGATAGGATTTACTTTACTTTACTTTTTTTTTTTTTTCATTCCAGACAAAGCAACATCTCCATGAAGAAAATACAATTTTGCACCCAAGACATCAAAACTTGCAGATTGCACCTTTAAGCATAACCGCAATTGTACTGTGTTTATTGTTTTATTTGGCATTATACACACAAGATGTACAACAAAATTACAACGATCAGATGGAAGGTTAGTCTGAGCCACTACAAATAGGAGCACATGCAAACTCCACACAGAAAAGCTCCACCCAGGAATCTATCCCAGAACCCCCTTGTTGTGAGGCTATAGAGCTGTTAATTGTGATGTCACTTCTGGGTCCAAGACAGGTAGAATTGTGGAAGAAAAAAAACAAAACAAAACAACCACTGTCTCTGTTACTTTGCATACTATCACTGCAGGTGGAAGCGGGTCAAAGCCAGTATCTTTAGTAGTCTTTAGATCATTGTCATGCAGGTTGTTGGTCAAGTCGTTTGTTTAGTTCATAACAGTGCCGTCAGCAGACCTCCGTACAGTCAGGAGGCCACATCACTGTTTAGTGCCAAAACACACGGGCTCTCACATGACCGCTTCGTCCTGAGTGCCCTTGGAGCCTGGTAACTTATCTCTCTGTCAAAATAACATGCAGCAGAGGATGTTTAATCAGTGACAAGTGTTTAAGTTTGTGTCTCCATCTAGTGGGTACCAAGCTGGTCAGGAGATGCTTTGAGGACCGGAGTTGAGACCAATTGAGTCAACTAATATAATGTGATAAAACCAAACAAGAAATATATAGGTGTACCATGGGTTTCGGAATGATGAAAATTTGACTGTTGCCATGGCGAACAACTAAAAATATATCTTCTGAATGGGAAAAAGTTCTCAAAGTGTTGCATATACCAGGAAGCTGAAACTCATGAATGTATGAAGTGTAGGCTAGATACAAGCTCCTGTTAAAACCAGTACAGTTAACTTTAGTATAGTAGTAACAGTACTTCAGTAACTTTTTTGGTGGGCTTTTTCTGGTCAGCCACCTGCTTGTCTCCATGGTGATGTTATTGCTTTGCCTGGAATGCACAAATGTTGCACAAATGTTCCACAGTGGCCACAGTAGCTCAGTTGGAGTGTTTTTTTCACTGAGCCGAAGATTGGTGGTTCGAATCCCGCTCTTGACGTAAACCAGATCAGATCCACTGACCCACAGGTTGGCGGTGCAATTCCAGCCCCCACAGATAAATGCTTTGTGTCCTTGAGCAAGACACTCAACCCACCTTGTCCCCAGTGTCTGTGTACACTGATGTATGAATGTATGTGTGAATGTGTGAGTGGTTCCTTGATGTAAAACGCTTTGAGAGACTTGAAGGTGGAAAAGCAATATATAAAAATGTGACCATGGAGGACTAAAACTGATATGAAAATAACTAAAGCTGCAGTAAGTAACTTGCGTAGTTATAATTGTAAATAATCATATTTTTCTTTCTACAGTACAGCTGCAAGATAAATCAAAATCAACTCAAAACTGCAGTTATTTCATCAGACAAACATGCTCACTACTCCTCTTTACAATGATGGTCTGAAATGCATGATTTTCTTGTATTACTATAGCATATGTCTGTTTATATCCTAATCAATAGTAATGCTCCTGGCTCTGTTTAAAATGTGAACAAAATGTGACAATTTAAAATGAACCACAGATGTAATTGGAATTGCAGTGGTTGAAATTGTCCAGCCCTCACTTCAACTGAACCTTTCTCATATTTGTGTTTAAATCACAAAATCATTGCACACTTTCCAACTTTTTAATATTACAAACTGTAAAAATGTATTTGTAATAAGAGTTGGCTCCTACAAACCCAACCTAGTTTTGTTATAACTACTACTTGCTCCACATCACGTGACATCAACAGAAATATATTTACACCAACAACACCCTCATTTAGCCTGTCTGCTCTTTTAGCTTACTACTTTGTTTTGCAAATCAGATCTGTTTTCTTTTGCTAAAATGAACCTTGCATGCTTCCCTTTTTTAGCCTGTTTAATTTGTCCTTCCTCCTCTGTAGATTATGTGACTCAAACCAGGGACCTGAGTTATTTTTAGCCCCTGGAGAGGCCTGCGTCTCACTGGGTTGAGTGTAGCCTGGTTTAAAATAGCGGTTTGACATTGGCATTCTCTGAAACAGTGGAGGTAATGACATTAGCCCAGTGTATCTGCAGAAGCCAGCTGTGGATCATGTGACTTCTCAGCTGTCACTCAGGGGCTTTATGGATAGGAGATAGGAGGGCCCTCTGCTGGTGAAGAGAGGGATGACAGGTCAGGTGACGGTGAACTTTGACACAGTTTGTTGACATCATGGTTGGATAGAAAGCAAAGGTGAGATGGAAGCTGGGTTTTTGATAGTGGAATGGCTCCCAAATTAGAATGCAAAATGCTGGACTTTGACAATCATTTTGTTAACCAACTAGCTTCCCTGGTAATGCATTCGGCTTTCACACTATCCATGGGTTTCAGCATGATGATAAACATAGCACAGTTACCATAGCAATTAACAATTTTAACGAAATATTGTTTTGTTTTGTTTTTTTTCACAATAAACTTTTTTCTATTAGTGGCTCAATTTCTTTGCGTGCAGACCTATTGTCGGCCATGTTTGTAGTTTTCTGGAAAGTGTAATGAATGTATTTTCACATTCATTCAACATTTTTTACTCAACTTGTGTCATAAATTGTCTCGGTAAATTGAATGAGTTCAAAGCGCGAGTTCCACATTCTTTTGATCGTATCTGTTAATTATTTTTCACCGCCAATTATCTCTGCTCTAAAAAGCTTCTACGTCACTACTACTGTGTACATTCTTGCTCATTCACATAGAACTCACAC
>KN480692.1:16493-36878 GCA_000787095.1 Periophthalmodon schlosseri
GTCATACATTACAGGTAAACAGAATTCGAGCTACAGCCTTCGATCCCTGGACCACTTGCTCCTGTCAGTCCCCAGGGTCTGAACGGAGTTGGGGAAAAAAGTATTTCAGTTCAGTGCCCCTACGACTGGAATCAGCTGCAGAATGAGCTGTGCATTTGAGAGCTGGTCTCTCCAAACTCTTCTAAATCTATGTTGATAGACGTGGAGAAAAAACTATGTCAATGTAAATGTGTTAACTAAAAGTACTGCCCCATGAATGAGAAATGTAAATGTAAAATGTCTGATCCCTGTGTGTTGCTGCCTCTTGGCCAGGTCTCTTGAAAAAGAGACTGTTAATCCCAATGAGTTTTTAACCTGGCTAAATAAAGGTGAAATAAAATTAAATTAAATAAAAAAAAATGTCTCATCTGGGGTGAAACCGTCTATTTTCTGTTTTCTATTTTTGTGTATGGTCCTTTATATTATGTTGATCTATTGGATCTATAGACTGTTTAATGTGGAACTCTGCAAATTCCTCATAGACATTGTAAAGACCACATAGGTCCTCACAGCCTATTTGGTTCACTCATCTGGGGTGAAACCGTCTATTTTCTGTTTTCTATTTTTGTGTATGGTCCTTTATATTATGTTGATCTATTGGATCTATAGACTGTTTGCGCCCTCTCCAGATGCATGGGTTATTTATTGAAAGATGGGATGCTTGTGCAGACACGTGCGGTATAGAGTGACGTCACATGTCAAGGTGTTTCGATTTAATATTCTTTTTACATGATTGTGTTTTGTTATTCTCCGTGGGAGCTAGGCTTTGAGAACCTACTTCAACCGGACTTGAACAGTGAATGCGAATGTATTCATGAGTAGAGCTGTCGGCGTCACTACAAACACTTGCAAACCATAAATTGCTTGTAGTGCGACGCGCGGAAAACTTCGAGAGCTTTTGGGACAAGTTAATGGGGATTAATCTTGTGGTGAATTGGTTGTCTCTGTATGAACAGTTTTTTTTAATTTTTTTTATTATCAACACTTAAGCTAGTTATGGTGTAAACTGGGGTGCACTTGAGCATGGGGAGGGGAATATCCTTGGCCATTCATTCGCTGATAACTGGCGACGTCCATAAAAAGCCAGTTATTGGAGGCCAAAAGCACCTTTCTTGTATTTCATTATTTCACCCCCGCTGATGTGAGTAGATCCTCCCGTCATCTTAAAGTAGCACTGTAGCTTTTTCTCCTTGGAAGACTGAATTGTTACAGCATATCATTAGAGCAGAAATGGCTACAACGTCAATCCCTAGAGTGGTACTAGCCGGGTGCCGTTGTGCCGTTTACGTGCATAAGCTCGCAAAACCACATCCGCACATCAAAGCGAGGACAGCCACAACGGTAGCTCCGGCAGGACGTCTGTGCATGACAATGGCTTTGTGTTACTCAACGGGAAAAACCAACTTGACTGTGAATCAAGCCACTTGTAACATGTCTACAGCGAAAATAACTAGATAAATAGGCTTGTATTTACCGTCTGTGTGATTTATTAAAAACACATTGGAGCACTTCCTGTATTACCACATGACATCACAAGGTGGAACGGGGCGTTTTCTGTTTGAAATAAGAACTCAGCCTAAAGATGCAGGGTTTGCGTGTCAAACATGTGTGAACGAAACAAAACACAACTCCTGATATGTTTTTGATGAGAACACGACATTAGAACATAGATCAGAAAATTGCGTAATAGGTGCCCTTTAACTGACATCACCCATCAAAAGTTCTCCCTGAGCACGGTTGGGGTGCACCCTTCCCCACCCACCACCTGAAGTCATATTTTATTTGGATACACTTTAAATTTTTCAGTAGCTCCCCCTCATCCTTGTGTGACTCTTTAAGCCCTCAGCTCTTTGTCGTCTCTCTTACCTGGGCACGGCTGCACCTGTCCGACTTGGCTTCACTTTAAAATCCAGCGACGTCCGACAGTGAGGTTGGCAAAGGTCAAGGACAGTGCACAAGTTGTTGCTCATCTTTATGTATTTGGTACTTGCAAATTCAATAACCGCAGAGCCATGGACAAAGGGCTGTTCCTGCAAGCTTTCCTTTTGTGAGAATATTTGGGAAGGAGCTGTAACAGATAAGGACTTTTAAAGGACACATATTATGCATTATTTGTATTGACACTGGCCTTTAAACATAGATTACCTTTGCTTTGACGTCTCATGTTTTAAAAGTTAAAGAGGGTGTATTAAAGAGGGGGTATTTTAATTCTATGGGGTATTAATTGCTAACACATAATATATTTAGATTATCATGTTACCTTTTATTGTTTTGAAAATGCTATATTAGCTGAAAACAACATTAAAATGGTTTAGTTTCATTTTCATTTTTGAGGCTCTGAGTTAAAAGTCACTCCCCCTTCACAGCGCTGTCACATTACAGTCGCTAATGAAATTACTGCACATGGCCTTGAGTTTTTAAAGCCATAGTGCATTGTTTTGTCTCATGCTTTTGTATATTTATGGAGAATTGTCATGTGGGAGCATGGAGGATTTAGGCTTATGGGCGGAGCATGGGACAAATCTCTCAGCTAACTGTATACTTGTTTGTTTTTCTGCTTGTACTGTATTTTAAACAGGGCACCCATGAAAAAAAGAGTCCAGGTGCTCTCATTGGGTTCCCCTGTATAAATAAAGATAAAGAAAGAAAAGAAAGAACTGCAAGGAGGGTTCGGATAGGTTCCAGGGGAGATCGCTAAATTACTCAAACATGCATGGATGACATATAAAACCTCTTCAGGCATGTTTTTGATGGAACAACATTATAACATGGTAGAAAGCTCCACGCAATACTTCCTCTTTAAGCTCACTCAACTTTTTGAAGCTTTCTACCATGTTATTACGTTCTGAGAGTTGTCTCACTTCTCTCTGTGCTGCCTTGATTTCAGTCTCCAACTATTCGTTTACATTGTTCCTCTCCTATAGCCAAGCATCTTGAGGATCACTGCTGTTATAACATTGTTCCTTCATCAAAAACATGCCTGAAGTGGTTTTCTGAATCATTTCTGTATGTTTGAGTGATCTTGCGATTTCTCCCAAGCGGTATTCGAACTCTCCTTTCGGTTAGGTGTACGATTCAGCCCACATAACCCACTCTAACTCTCTCTAACTAGGAAGCTCTCTGCAGCACTCCCCTCGCAAAAGTGCGAACAGCAGAGAAACAGAGAGAGCGTCAACAGAATTGAAACAAATTAAACTTTTTAGTATCTTATTTTTGGTGAATATAGCATTTTCAAACCAGCAAAAGGTAACATTGTGATCTAAATATGTTATGTTTTAGAAATTAATACCAGAGCCCCGACGTGTTAATGCAAGAACGCAGAAGGAATTAAGGCAATTTTACATCTGAACTGCTTTGAATGAGTCTCGCGGTCATTTATGGACTTAAAACTGTGCAGGAGTTCTACATATGACACAACAATCCTGGGAGTAATTCATAATCCTGGGGAAGTGTTTTTCTGTGAGGCTCCACGTTTGTTTTTGATGAGGAAACAATGTTATAGCATGGTAAAAAGCTAAAAAAAAGGAAGATGATTTTCCATAATGTGTCCTTTAAAGTTGTTTAAAGGTCCTATATTATGTCTGAGCTTTTAACAATTTTATGTTGTGACCTTATCAAAAAATAGCTGGAGTTAGGGACAGACCATGTGCCAAAACAAAACACACACACACAAAACATATCACATTTTTCAAGAGCTTAAATCACAATTTCAATTTCATCATAATTTCATTATTGCTTTTTCCATCCCCTCCATAATACTGAAACTGGCCTTCTCAAAATCACTAATGACCTTCTCCTCTCTACTAACTCTGGTTCATTATTCATCCTCTTCGACCCCTGGTTTCACTACTATCTCTCAAACCACACCCAGTTCATTCATCTCAAATCTTTCACCTTTCATCCACTCTCCGTCACCACCAGTGTTCCACAAGGTTCTGTCCTCAGTCCCCTGCTGTTCATCCTCCACCTCCTCCCCCTCGGTCACATTTTCTGGAAACGACATATCCGCTTCCACTGCTACACGGATGACACCTAGCTCTACCTCTCCAGCAAACCAAACTCCACACTCCCATTCTTCTCCCTTATCAAGTGTCTTGACGAAGTTAAATACTGGTTCACCTCAAACTTCCTCAAACTCCACAGCAATAAAACCAAATTTCTCCTCCAAATCCACCCTAAACAAGATCAATCCTTTCACTCGCTCTGCCTACTTTCACCTCTGCAACATCCACCGCCTCCTCCCTTCCCTTACTCCACAGTCCACTGCTGTTCTTGTTCACAGCTTTGTCACCTCCCGTCTGGATTACTGCAATTCCCTTCTGTTTGGGCTCCCACAAAAGCTCTCCATAAACTTCAATTGGTTCAGAACTCAGCTGCCCGTATCATCGCGCACACCCCCTTCGTCAACCGCATCACACCCTTCCTACAACGGCTCCACTGGCTCCCCATCACACACCGCATTCGATACAAAATCCTGCTCCTCACATTCAAAGCCCTCCACAACCTCGCACCTCCATATCTGTCTGAGCTCCTGCACACTGCTACTACCGTCCGCTCCCTCCGCTCCTCCTCCTCTCTCCAGCTCTCTGTTCCCTCTTCCCGCCTCATCACCATGGGGAGCAGAGCATTCGGGCGCTCTGCTCCTTAGCTCTGGAACATCCTCCCTCTTGACCTCCGCAACACCGACTCACTCCCATACTTCAAATCCAGACTCAAAACGCACCTGTTTAAACTGGCCTATTCACTCCATCACACCACCGGACCATAGCTGCACCGCCCCGCTTTTTACTATATTTAAGTCCTTTACAATTTCGTGCATTATTCATTCATTCCACACACGGTCGTGGTATACTATTTTAGCCACAGCTGCTCTGGAGTCGACTGACGGAAGCAAAACTGCTAATCTGCACCATCGGCCCCTCCGACCACCAACAACACTCACACACATCACATACTAGGCAATGTGGGTGAGCTGCCTTGCTTAAGGATACAACAGCAGTTTTTTCCACTATGGCACCTGGTATTCCCAGTGGTCCGCCACCTGAGTTCTAACCAGGCCCAACCTTGCTTATCTTCTGAGTTCTGACGAGATCAGGCCACAAAGAGTAGTGCTTTAACCAAATACGTTTTTATTCTTTCATGACTAATTGTACTGCTATACTTATTATTTTGAAGTACGACTTTACCTGAGTTTGGATTCTCTACCAATTCTCTAACGTATGGAGTCTTAAAAGGTCAAGGACTCTGTAGAAAACTGCTGAAGTTGTCGCTCATTTTTATGTATTTTCATTCCGAGCTTACACATTGTCCAATAACTGCAGCTACACCGACCAGACCTTTGAGAGCAAAAAGTCAAAACTCATATCTCCAAATGTCTCTAATAAATATTAAAACAAAAACACTTACATAAATATTATTCGCTAGGCTAGAAAATGCAGCTAAGAACGATATAAAATGACATTGTTTTAGTGTCTCAAAAATGTGAAAAACAGAACTAGCTCATTTTAAACAGGTTAAATGTTTGTTTTGTTTTTTTTTGTTTTTTTACTATGGTTAAGTTATTCCTAACTTACCTTATGCATTCTAAGAATCCTAATTATTCACCACGGTGACTTTATGAGCACATTTCACAACTTTCAGAGGCCAAAACCAAATTTACTGTCACGGAAATACTAACTACTAGCAATGTAACCGAGCACTTCCTAAATCAGGGACAGTAAAATGCTTTACTATTAGATGGAGAAAATACACAGTGGACATATTTTGACTTCAAGAGGATACAATATACTGTATTTGTACTGGGCCAAGACCAATTTTGCTCAGACAGCCTACATAGAAAAAAGGGTAGAGGCCCTTTAAAACAAAACACATAAATGTTATTCACTGAGCAAGAAAAGACAGCTACGAATGGCTTGAAACAACATTGTCCTAGCTTTTCTTCTTGGCTAAAGCAGTTTACTTAAATTTGTCAAGCTAGCACTGTGTAGTTGGGCATTACACACATATGGAGGGATTAGCGGCAAAGCTAAGGTCAAACTGAGGTCGGACATAGCGCTCGTGACTCACAGTCAGGAGGTGAAGACTGAGACATGAGCTAGCTGTACCACCAGAGGAAATGTAACTTCTTTATCCTAATGCTCATTAGAACTGGTTGGTTGCTTAAAGAGGGGGCATTATGTAAAATAGATTTTTTTTTTTTTTAGCTTTGTACCATCACTTTATAACTTTCCCTCATCAAAAACATGCCTGAAGAGGTTTTAGATGTCATCCATGCATGTTTGAGTATTTTAGCGATCTCTCCTGGGCCCTACTCGAATTCACCCCACAGTTACCTGTAAGATTCTGTGCAATGCTCCGCCCACAAGTCTACGTCACCCATGCTCCCACACGACAATTCTCCATAAATATACAAAAGCATGATACAAAACTCACACAACAACTTGACAAACCTGATGCGATGTGAGTAATTTGATTAGCAGGACGCACGCTACTTGTGTTGTGATAGCGCTCTGAAGGGGGTGATTTAACGTGGGGAGCGAGGGGAAGGAAGACTCAGAGCGTCAAAAACAAAAGTGAAATGTTTATACGTTGCTTTCAGTGAATATAGCAATGAAGCAATGAAAGGCGACACGGTGATCTAAATGTTATGTGTTAGCAGTTAATCCCCCCATAGAAGAAAAATACCCCCACTTTAAAAGAAAAGGATGGATGACATACATTAAATAGCTAAGATTCAATATAAATGCATAAAACAGATGACTCAAGTAAGAGATCATGCTACTGTTACTGTAACTTGAGTAGTTCTGTATGAAAGTAAGTTGTCAACTTGTTTCATTACATCACATGAATTATGTTTGCGTTTTGACGATGGGCGCACATTTAACATGTAGCCTAATAATAATGTAAAACTTACCCTTCAGAAGATAAGTTCCTTCATCTTAAACGTTTAATTTCACATAGTCTGCACTCTACTGAAGTCAATTTTAGCGTTTAAAGTTTCGAAAATCAGGTACTAATCGATACTAAAACTAGTATCGAAACTAGTTACTTATTTGAGAACATATCTATACTAAGAAAGTCACACTCACAGGACAGAAGTATAGGACTAGTACACGCCCATGGGCCACTATGGGACCTACCTGGACGACTGAGGGATTACACAGATATAAGGCCACATGGGAATAGACAAGAAAGTACTATGATTTAATGTTGAAAATCACATTCATTCGAGCATTTTTATTATCATCGTGGTATTAGTATTGGGTATTGAAATTGAGTTTGAAATTTTAGCATCGTGAGCCAATTTAAATACTTCTGCAGTTGTTAAGATAGCTTCATAGTTCGGAGCACCTAGCTGGAGGATTAACCCGTTTTCAGATAGATTTAACCTCAGAATGTCATAACAAAGACTTGATGCGTACGCTTTCTACTTAAAGCGGACCTATTACGCAAAATCGACTTTCCAGAGCTTTTAACCACGTTCTAGTCGTTTCCCCTCATCATTTCCCCTCTCGAAGTTGTATGTAGAGTGATTCGTGCAGGTCTGAGCAATCTTTAATCGCCTGTTTTCAAGACACCGCACCACCGTTTTCACCGCCACCAGTACACGCCCCGCTGCTCTGCGCTTACTCCGTTCTCCAAATTAATTTTCTTAATCAGTGGAACACGTAGGATTTGGCAGACGTTCACGGTGATGTCGGCTCCCATTGGGCACTGCAGTTTTCGAATGCCGTAGTAAAGTGGCAAGCTTGTTTCTTTTATTTAGCCGTCTTAGATCAATTTTGCGATTTAAAATGTGCAAATTATAATAATGTGATAATGATCCACAGGTGTCGTAGATTATAACTATATAGCAGACACAGGCACAATATCTCTTCTTTAAACTCTGGACTACAGACGTTCACAGATAAATGTTTGATGTTGTTTTATTGAAAGTCAATTAGTGCATTTGTTCTCTAGCCCTTCTCCCTTTCTCCTCTCTCCTCTTCAGGCTTTGTACCTGACATTTGGATGACAGGCGAGGAGAGAGAAACTGTTCTTTAATGTTCCGCAGGTAAAATAAAGGTTAAAACGTTGAGAAAAATCAATCTGTCTGTGTTTAAAGGTCCTATATTACACAAAATGACGCTTGGGAGCTTTAAGCTTTAAATGTGAGAATGTTGTTACCACATCAAAAACATACCTGGAGTTGTTGTTTCATTCGCACACGTTTGCTGCATTATTAGGGTCAAAATCCAAAGCTCAAAATGCTCTGATCCACCTTGTGATGTCATATAGTGGTACTTTTCAGGTTAACAGCTACCTTTTCCCTTTTGTTCAGAAGAGATTGGCAATTCCAGGGCTGAAATCATCCAAATGGTTCTGGTGAAGGTGCATGGAGTTTAAAAACACAGTAGAGCACTTCCTGTATTACCACATGGCATCACAAGGTGGGACAGAGTGTTTTCTGTTTGAGAGAAGAACAAAGCCTAAATATGCAGGATTTGTGTGTTAAACGGGTGAATGAAACAAAACACAACTCCAGGTATATTTTTGATAGACCTTACCAGTGAAAGGGCGTAAACTTGGCTTGTGGTTGGAGAGGGGTTCAGTAAAATGGTAAATGTGTGTAGACTATTAAAAAGTACTGTCACTGTTGTCAAAATATTGGTTGAGATTTGAGCAGCTCATATAACAATTAAAAGTAAAACCTTATTTGGTGCTTTTGCAATAATTTTTTAAAACAACACACGGACGTTAAAATGCATGTCTTGATTCCGTTTACATCATGTAGCCAATTGAAAAAAAAAAAAAAAGACCTTACCAGTGGCGTGCGGTCAGAGCCATCAAGGCGAGCAGTGCTTGTCCAATAAGATCTAAAATAATCGCATGTCAAAAGTAAAATTAAATAGTTACGAAATATATACAAATAATCCCATTATCCCTTTGCATTGATGAAGTTACAGTGTCTTTTAGTACTGATAATTCTATAGATAACAACAGTACTGAAGGCTCAGCTGCATAAATGAGGTGTAGGAGTAGGACAAATCTGTGAAGAAACAAATAGCCCATTGACTAGCCCCGTATGTACAGACAATGTGTCAAGTATAATCCAATGTATATAAAAATTATAATTTGGTCAAAAAGGCTCAGTATATATGCATTGGACATGTCTGTAAAAAGAAAGATACTAATTTGCAATGTATTTTGTATAAAAAGTGGCATTATTAAATTGTTATTGACTAAATATTAACATAAATATTAACATAATCAGCGTGCATCCCGCTAATGAAACTACTACACATCGCCTGAGGTTTGTCAAATTGCTGTGTGCAGTTTTGTATTATGTTTTTGTATATTAATGGAGAATTGTCCCGTGGGAGCATGGATGACATAGGCTTGTGGGCTGGGCACTGGACAGAATCTTACAGCTAACCGTAAGAAGGGCTCAAACAGGCCCCGGGAGAGATAGCTAAATTACTCAAACATGCATGGATGACACCTAAAACCTCTTCAGGCTTGTTTTTGATGAGGGAACAATATTATAACATGGTAGAACGCTCTAAAAAAAATCTATTTTGCATACTTCCTTTAAGGAAAGATACAGCAAATCTTTGTAAACACAAAACTTCTTCATTCATTCAAGAAATGTAGCCAAAATGGTTTTGGTACATCATTGTCACTCAAGTAGCTACTGGTAAAATTAGCTGTATCTGATTTTTACTGTTTTAAAAACGTGAAAAAGACAAGCTTCTTTTTTACCTCTTTGCAGCGGTCTTAATCTCCACTTCCTTAATGCATTCCCTAGCACCTTAATTCATTTATAAGCACTTTACACAACTTTAAGAGAGTGCAGTTTTGCCTGTTAGCATACATCGCAGCACACCTTCTGGGTTTTTTTTACAGTATATCTCTGCTGGGCGGAAACAAATTTTACTTTATTAAATGAGAAATTGTTTGCAATAAAACTACAATTTAAGTAACCGTGAATCATATACCCTCCTCTGCATAATTCCGTGATGTGGGGATCCCTGGCACTTTGACGTGTCCGACTACAGCGGTGACTTGACACAGAGGGGTCAGTGCTGAGGCGCTCTGGGGGAACTTGCAGCTCCTCTCCGGGATTAGCCGTCGGCGCTGCAGCCTCTTCAGGACTTACAGGGGCTGCAGGAGAGCAGCGGAGAGCAGAGGAGGGCTTACGTAGAACTGGCAAAGAGGAGAGGGATCACAGGACGGACTCGTGCCAGGACCAGTACACCGTGTTCAACAACCAGATTTATACTGACTGTAAGACCAGAGCAGGGGCAAGGAAATGTAAATACTCTTAAAGGGCCCATATTACGCTATTTTCTGATCTATGTTATAATGTTGTTTCGTCATCAAAAACATACGTGGAGTTGTGTTTCGTTTCATTCACACGTTTAACACACAACCCTGCAAATTTAGGCTGAGTTCTTCTCTCAACAGTCTGTTCCACCTTGTGATGTCATCTGGTAATACATGAAATGCTCCATTGTGTTTTTAAATTCAACAACTTCACTAGAATCATTTGGATGATTTCAGACCTGGAATTGCCAGTCTACTGAACAAAAGGTAAAAAGTAGCTGTTAACTATCACTTCATGACATCGCAAGGTGGAACAGAGCATTTTGAGCTTTGGAGATATAGACAGACTAATAATGAAGGATTACTTAAACGTGTGAATGAAATAAAACATAACTCCAGGTATGCTTTTGATGAGGTAGCAACGTTCTAACATGGCTCAACGCTCACAAGTGTCAATTTTGCGCAATATTGGCCCTAAACTATGGAGCTGAATAATTTGGGGAAAAATATGTAATAACGCAATTTCTGACAAGTTGCAATTATATTTGACATTTATGTTTTAAAAGTGCAGTATGTAACTTTCTAGAGGTGGCACGTCACCTTCATGATTCCATGAAAATAGAAAATTAAAACCATTGTGCGAAACATTCTCCATGGACATACAGATGTTTTCTGTCGTACTGTGGAAGACTATAGCCAAAGGAACAACATTTCCATGGAAACAAGCAGGCCAGTCAGGTCAGAGTCAGGTTTGTGGAGACGCAAGCCCACTCACAGTAAGGATGCATGTTATTCTATGTCTTTTCCAGTGTAATAACCAAAATGAGAAAAAAACATCTTCTTTTAGTCTATTTTTGGCTAAATCATTACATACTGTGGCTTTAATAGTAGGATTCAGTTCAAAGTGCCCATTCTAAACATTTGGGAGCAATAACATTTGAGAGACTGAAATATGAAATGCTAAATTACTACAAGAATCCAACGTGTTTCAGATGTTGTTCACATGTTTGTAGAGGGCTAAACTACAAGGTTAGCAGTTTGAAGACAGAATAAGACAGGTGATTTTGTTGTTTCCAGAGTCAATTATTTTGTCTGCATCTAATTATAGTGCTTCATTGTCTGATAATCATGAAGTGCACGTTAGCATGCTAGTTGTTGTAGCATTACACTTCACTCTCCCCTCTGAAAGTTGTGAAAAGCACTTACATAAACTCATTGCAAAATAATTGGAATGTAAAGGGTAAATGAGGAATACCACTCAAAACCGTTTAAAATGTTTTTCACATTTCAAGAAAGTCAAGTGCACAGCTTTTAAACTGACCTATCTTGCATGTATTCAATTACATTTTTTTTTTTTTAAATTTCTTCAAAAAATAACTGAAAAATATGCATTCTCTCTATGAATGGGTTCGCTGCTGTGACTTGCTCTGATGATGTCACTGTCTTGTTTCCAAGCTAGAAAAGTCTAATGCCATATGTGGAACATCTGTCGTATTATGCATAACCTTAGCATTACCATATATTTTCTTATACTTTCGTTGTGTTCGCTAATAACGCACAAATAATAATTTCACCACACAATTATTTGAAACCCTGTTCACATTCACTCGCAAATGGTTCTTATCTGAATAGTGTTGTCACAATACTAACATTTCAATCTCAGTTTCAATATTGTAAGGAATAGACATGATACTCAATACCAATTCTGATACCACGATGATAATAAAAAGCAAAAGAATGTAATTTTCAACAACAAAGTAGTACCGTATTTTCCGGAGTATAAGTCGCACTGGAGTATAAGTCGCACCAGCCAAAAAATGCATAATAATGAAGAAAAAAACATATTTCACATATAAATCGCATAGTATAAGTCGCACCCCCGGCCAAACTATGAAAAAAAGTGCGACTTATAGTCCGGAAAATACGATACTTTCTTTTCTGTTACCATGCGGTGTCTTATATCTGTGTAATCCCTCCAGGCAGGTTCCATAGTGATCCATGTATGTGGTCTTACACTTGTTCTGATAGACCATTCTAAAGCTATTCAGGAAAGGTTCATCAGGTCCGGTAGATGTAACTTTTTTAGTATTGATACTTGTTCAGATGAGTATCTCATTTTGATGCTAGTTTTAGCATCGATTAGTATCTAATTTTCGATACTTTTGACAACCCTATATCAGAATCTGAGTTGCGCGTGGTTCTCTGCTCTTCTTCTGACAGGTGCTATAGGCTGGGGTCAAAGCGGCGGGAGCTTGTTAGCGAAAAGTCCGTCATTTCCACCGTAGCGCAAATCCTGCAGGGACCTGTGCGCTAGCTACAATTACATTCTTCATCGTGCTCTTAATGGGCGCTTATTCAGTGGTCTAATAGATGGAGCATACAGGCTTAATTTGACATAACGACTGGCGCACCGGGCTGAGACAGGAGCACTAGGACTGTATATTAGCGCACATCTTTTACAGTGCGTTTAGCTGACGAGATGACTGGAGCTCTGCAGCCAGGAGCACAACTGTCGCTTTGATTTAGAGACGTAATCCTCCGGTCTTAAGTAGGTGCGTATGGATGGCTCTGTTAGGCTCGCAAAGGGTCGAATGGTTGTGAATGGGGGAAATGAAGAGTACTGGTGTCTATGTGAGCAGTGCTGAGAAGTAACAAAGTACAAATATAAAACTACTATACTTACAAATCTTCGGTATCTGTAAGCTACTTTACTTAAAGCAGAACTATTATGCTAAATCAAGCTTTTAACCATCGTAATTGTTTCCCCTTCTCATTCCCCTTCTTCACATTAAATCTGCATTACCAGATTTTCAAACCGTGACAGGAAGAAGTCTGTCTTGGGTCATTTTCACACGTTAGAGCGCTCTATGGTGCGCACTAGATTTAGTTCTGTTTACTTTACGGTCGGCCCTGTTCACATACACCGCGCATCATTCACCCCAAACACGCACCATGAGCCACATGAGAGTCCATGAGCTGATTGCTGAACTTATTTCTACGACAACGTGCTTCAGGTGGTATTTTCTTTCACCTGTGAAGATTGTACGCACTGGTGGCAGAAGAGAAAAAGCTTTTTGAATAACCCACAGACAGACCCAGGCTCATCTGCGCAGACAGAGGCAGGAGGAGACTATCGCTGATATTAAGTTGATCCGAATGGCCTCGTCGGACAAATGTGTCAAAAAGCAGCTCTGCAGCGCCCATTCATTTACTGTCACCACGAACTGCGTAGGTCGGCCCAGTGTTGGCCACATTCACACCGTACTTGCTTGGTGGAGCTGCTCCAAGACCTCCTGTTTCAAGCGCTCTAAGACCGGCTGTTTGCTGTGGTCCAGAGTACGACTGTCATGTTCACACCGGCCCAAGCGCACCGCTCTTGAAGCGAATGCTCTTTTACATCGATCTAACTAGTGGCAGCTCTCAGAAACTCTTTGGTACATCGTGAATATTCCCATGCGTTCATCTTCCGGGGCTTCCGGCTTTTCAATTTATTACATCAATTTATATGTCCAGACAGAATATTGGCTGAACCGATATTTGGAAGCTGATATCAATCCAGCAAACTTTTCAATATCGGCGCCAATGTCCGATACCAGGAATGGATCAGTGCAGCCCTACGTGATGGTTTATAGTCTTAAAAAGTGCACAGGCAAAGTCCAGAGTTCTATATGTGATCCAACTAAACGGGCGATTTCAAACAGTTTTTGGTTTTTGAGGGCTCAGAGAATACGACTTTGGAAATAATGGACTAATGAAACAAGTGTGAATGAAACAAAATACAACTCCAGGTATGTTTTTGATGAGGGGACAGCATTAAAACATGGTTAAAGGCTAAAAGCATAATATGAGTTCTTTAAGTTTCTTTTGGTTGAAATGCTTTATGTTTTTGTCAGAATGTCTCTACCTTTGTACTCTACTGATTGTCCTTGTGACATATTAGCCCATAAAAATGTAGTATTGATTCCAATGAAAATAAATACAGAATAACTACACCAGTGACAAAATTAGATCCAGCCATCCATTTCCTTTTGCTTATCCAGAGCCGGGTCGTGGTGGCAGCAGGCAAAGCAGGGACTCCCAGATTTCCCTCACCCCAGACACTTCCTCCAGCTCCACCGATGGGATGCCAATGCGTTTCCAGGCCAGCTGAGAGACATAGTCCCTCCAGCATGTTCCGGGTCTTCCCCAGCGCCTCCTCCCGAGGAACATGCCCGGAACACCTCCTCAGGGAGACGTCCAGGAGACATCCAGAAAAGATGCTTGAGCCACCTCAGCTGGCTCCTCTTGACGTGAAGGAGCAGCGGCTCTACTCCGAGCTTCTCCCATGTCACTGAGCTCCTCACCCTATTTCTAAGGGAGCGCCCAGCCACCCTGCCTCACTTCTTGAGACAGGGACTCTCCACCAACCTGGAGAGGGCAAGCCACCTTTTTCCAGTGGAGAACCATGACCTCGGATTTGGAGGAGCTGATTCTCATCCCAGCAGCTTCACACTTCACACAGCTGAGATGAGATCCTGTGGTCCCTGAACTAGAGCCCCTCTGGCCCCTGACTACGGCAAGAAATTCTCTCCATAAAAACAATGAACAGAACCGGTGACAAAAGGCAGCCCTGGCAGAGTCCAACATGCCCTGGGAACAGGTCTGATTTACTGCCGGCAAATGTGAACACAGCTCCTGCTCCGGTCATACAGGGACCAGACAGCACTTAGCAAAGGGCCCCGGACCCCCTATTCCCGGAGCACATCCAATCCAGTGTTCCGCAACCGGGACGAAAATCACACTGCTCCTCCTGAATCCAAGGTTCAATTATCAGTTGGATTCTCCCCTCCAGTACCCTGAGATAGACCTTACTGGGGAAGCTGAGTGTGATTCCCCTCTAATTGGAACACACCCTGCAGTCCCCTTTCTTAAACCACCACCCCGGTCTGGCAGTCCAGAAGTACTGTCCCCTGTATTTTTTATTGTTATTATTATTATTATTAATCCAGTAGTTAGGTACCTGCAACACGTGGCGGCTGAGCTCTGGGCCAATAAGCAGTCCCACACTAACCTGCTGCCTTTCCGCGCGGGTAACACCACTGAAGTGAAGAGTCCAGCCCCTCTCGAGGAGTTGGGTTCTATCCACAGGAGGTGCCAACAGATGCACGGCTCTTTGTTGCAATGACGTTTACGGTGGCGTCAGCTCCCATTGGGCACTGCAGTGGATTTGTTTATTTTATGAAGTCATTTTAGATCAATATTGTGATCCAAATCCAAATTATAACATAATAATCCACAGATGTGATAGATTAACTTTATAGCAGACACGAGCACAATAGGTCTTCTTTAAAGCTAGCAGCTACTATTTCTGAGTACTGCTTCTAATTGCTCTTTTTCTCGTCTTGTCTTGTATTCCCTCCCCCTCCTCTCTGCCTCAGTCTGTTTGCCCCTCTTTCTCTATCTGTTTCTCTTTCCCCCTGTTCTCTCTCTATTCTATGTTTCCGTTTTCCCCTTTCCCTCTTGGTCTGTCTCCCTCCCCCCTCTCTTTCTCTGTCTGTTTCTCAGAGGTTTCTCTTTTTCTTTTTCTCTCTCCCCTCATCTCTCTATCTGTCTCTTTTACACTGTCTCCATTTCTCTACCACCGCTCTCTATCTGTCTGCTTCTCTCTGTCACCAGTCTATCTGTCTGCTCTGTCTGCTTCTTTCTACCCCCTTGTCCCCCCCCGTTTTCTCTCTCTCACCCTCTCTTTCTCTATCTGTCTGTTTCTCTTTCTCCCCTGCTCTCCCTCCACTGTTTTTCCCCTCTCCCTTCTTAGTCTCAGTCTTAGTCTCTTTCTCCATCTGTTTGCCCCCCTCTTCATCTGTTTATCTCTCTCTACCAACCTCTGTCTCTGTCTGCCACCCTCTCTCTGTTTCTCTCTAGCCCTTTCTCTCAACCCGTCTCTGTCTGTTTCTGTCTCTACATGTTTATCTCTCCCCTCTCTCTACTGCTCTGTCTCTATCTCTGTTTCTCTCTCTTTCCCCCTTTCTCTCTCCATCTGTTTATCTCTCTCCACTCTCTCTACCGCCCTGTCTCCATCTCTCAATTTCTCTCTCTCCCTCTCTCCATCTGTTTATCTCTCTGCTCTCTCTACCCCCTCTGACTCTATCTGTCTGTTTCTCTCTCTTCATCTGTTTATCTGTCTCTGCTCTCTCTATCGTCCTGTCTCCATCTCTCTCTCCTCCTTACTCCCTACCCCTCTATCTGTCTGCCCCACCCCACCACCCTGTTTCTCTCTCTTTCCCCTTTCTCTCACTTGTACATAATGAGAGCTACTGCACATGGGGCTGGGGAACGAGCAATTATGACCTCCTCCGATACCTCCTGAGCTGAGCAGGTGATTGTGTCCTTGACAACATCTCTGCGCCTGCCGTTTTTCTGTCTGATTCAAAACACTCCAGCGGGATGCAAGTCCATGAAAGAAACAGTCCTTTAAAGAGGGGGCATTATGCAAAATCAATTTTTTTTTAGCTTTCTACCTTGTTATAATGTTGTTCCCTCATCAAAAACATACCTGAAGAGGGTTTAGATGTCATGCATGCCTTTCTGAGTAATTTAGCGATCTCTGTTGTTCCCCATCAAAAACATACCTGAAGAGGGTTTAGATGTCATGCATGCCTTTCTGAGTAATTTAGCGATCTCTCCCGGGCCCTATAAAACATGCTAATATGTTGTTTTTGGCAAATATAGCATTTTCAAAACAATAAAAGGTAACATGGTGATCTAAATATGTTATGTGTTAGCAGTTAATACCCCATAGAATAAAATACCCCCTCTTTAAACACATATACTGCTGCTGCTGCTGATGATGAAGAGGATGTGGGAAAAGGATGGAAAAAAGATGAAATGGAAAGCTATAGATTTAAAAAGCCTGTACCAGATTTTTACCAATGTCAAACCGTGATAGAGAAAGAAGGCCTGTTCCGCTTGTGTCTGCTCTATAGTTATAATCTATGACACGTGTGGATCATTGTGTTATAATTTTGACATTTAAAATCACAATACTGATCTAAAACGACTTAATAAAAGAAACACGTTTGCTGACTTCCGCGTTAGAAAACTGTGGTGCCCACTGGGAGCTGACGTCGCTGTAAATGTCATCACAACAAAGAGCCGTGCAGCTGTCGGCACCTCCGATGGATAGCTGCACATCATGCTAGCGAGTGGCAGTTTGTTCTTTTTTTTCATTTGTACCAAAATGACTACACGGCGCTGCTGAATCCTAGCCAGTGGCTGTGAAAACGGGGGTAGATCAGAGCAATGACATCGTGAATACAGGAGAATAAAGATTACTCAAACATGCATGAATCACTAAATATAACTTTGATCTCCAAGGAGACAAGTTACAGGTCATATCTCGATGAGGTGACCCCACTCACAGTAAATGGCATGTTTTCAAGATTTCAATGAGTAACTGTAATTGAATAAATGCAACATTGATTAGTTTAATGTGATATTGTTGAACATTCCAGATATTCCACGCTTTATTGTTTCGAAGAAGACTAGAATGGTGACAAAGTTACACATTGTAGCTTTTCAGTTTAAACAATGAATCGTGGTTCACTAATATTTCACTCTCCTTACCCCAGATTCAGACTGCACGCAATGCAGCTCTGGTCTGGTGGCCGTAAGTATTCCATATAATTACAAGTAGGGACAGGAGCTCAGACGGCACACCGTGAGATCCCCCCTCCCCTTGCTCCCCAAGCTAAGTCACATCCCCTTCACAGAGCTATCACATTACAATCAGCATGCATTTCGCTCATGAAACTACCGCACATCACATCAGGTTTGTCAAGTTGTTGTGTGCAGTTTGTATATTTATGGAGAATTGTCATGCAGGGCATGGATGACATAGGTTTGCGGGCTGAGTCTTGGACATGATCGTACTGCTAAACATAAGGAGGGTTCGGTTAGGACCCAAGAGAGATTGCAAGATTACTCAAACATGCATGGATGGTAGAAAGTCCAAAAAAGTGGAGTATGGATTTTACTAACAGCACTTAAATACTACTTCTTGGTTTGGAATTGATAGAAATGTGTTATAAATACAGTTGAAACCAGAAGTTTACATAGACTATATAAAATGACACATATCCTTTTTTTCTCACTGTCTGACATGAAATCAGACTAAACTTCCTGTTTTAGGTCAGTTAGGATTACCAAAATTATTTCTATTTGCTAAATGCCAGAATGATGAGAGAAAGATTTTTTAGACCATTTGTGTAACATCGTGGGAAAGTCAAAAGAAATCCGTCAGAATATCAGGAAGGGAATTGTGGACTTCCACAAGTCTGGTTCATCCTTGGGTGCAATTTCCAGATGCCTGCAGGTGCCACGTTCATCTGTTCAAACAATTGTACGCAAGTATAAACACCATGGGAATGTCCAGCCATCATACCGCTCAGGAAGGAGACGGGTTCTGTGTCCCAGAGATGAACGTGCTTTGGTCTGAAATGTGCAGATCAACCCAAGAACAAAAGCAAAAGACCCTGTGAAGATGCTGACTGAAGCTGGTAAGAGTGTGTCATTATCCACACCACCAGCCAGGAAGATGCCATTACTCCAAAAGAAACATAAAAAAAGCCAGATTACAGTTTGCAAATGCACACAGGGGCAAAGACCTTAATTTTTGGAGACATGTTCTGTGGTCTGATGAAACTAAAATTGAACTGTTTGGCCATAATGAGCATCGTTACATTTGGAGCAAAAAGGAGGAAGCTTGCAGGCCTGAGAGGACCATCCCAAGTGTGAAATACGGGGGTGGCAGCATCATGTTGTGGGGTTGTTTTGCTGCAGGAGGGACTGGTGCACTTCACAAAATAGATGGCATCATGAGGAAAGAACATTATGTGGAAATACTGAACCAACATCTCAAGACATCAGCCAGGAAGTTAAAGCTTGGGTGCAAATGAGTCTTCCAAATGGACAATGACCAGAAGCAGACTGCCAAACTGGTTACAAAGTGACTTAAGGATAACAAAGGATAACATCACAAAGCCCTGATCTCAATCCTATTGAAAATGTATGGGCAGACCTGAAAAGGCATGTGCGAGCAAGGCGGCCTACAAACTTAGCTCAGTCATGCCAGTTCTCTCAGGAGGAATGGGCCAAAATTCCAGTTGTGAAAAGCTTGTGGAAGAATATATCCAAAACCTTTGACCCAAGTCATACAGCTTAAAGGCACCAAAAACTAATGAAATGTATGTAAACTCTCATTACTCTAGCATATAGCAAACAGAAATAATTTTAGTGATCCTAATTGACCTAAAACAGGAAAAGTTTACTCTGATTTCATGTCAGACAATATATACTGTATGTAAACTTCTGGTTACAACTGTAGATACAGACAGTGTACTGCAATAAGTTCCCCTATAGGAGCTGTAGTAAGTACTTCTATAGCTGCAGCTCCATTAAAGTAGGCTGACAGAAGCGAGTCTTTCTTCATGCTTCATGCTGGCTAATTAGGTGTAGGGTTACCAAAATGGTTGATGTGATAATAATTGATATACAATACAAGCTTCTATGCAAAGATATATACAGGAAAACAAAAAAGGGCCAGTCACCACAAAACACAAATTCGAAATGTAGTTTAGTTTATTTAGTTTATTTTACAGGGCCCATGTGCTGGAGATTTAAAGAAGAGGTATTTCACTTCTATTATGTATATGTGTATTAACTGCTAACAAATAATATGTTTATATCACCATGTTACCTTTGATTGTTTTGAAAATGCTATATTCTCTGAAAACAACACATTAACATGCTTTATAAGTTTCACTTTTGTTTTTGACGTTTTGAGTCTCCCCTCCCTTTGCTCCCTGGACTAAGTCACTCCCCGTTCAGAGCGCTATCACAACACAACTGTTGTGTATCCCGCTAATGAAACTACTGCACGTCGCATCAGGTTTGTGAAGTTGCTGGGTATTATGTTTCTGTATATTTGTGGAGAATTATCGTGTGGGATCATGGGCGACATAGGCTTGTGGGCTGAGCATTGCACAGAAACTTACAGCTAACTGT